>JNEV01001124.1:0-168880 GCA_000697495.1 Saksenaea oblongispora B3353 | reverse complement strand
GAGAAAGTTTGCGAGATTTTTACAACTCTAACGAAGAAAGAAAAAACCGCAGAACGCAAGAGCTCCGGAATAAAAGATGCTATGCGACATATGCCTCACACGAACGGCGATTCGTTGAATCACTCGGAAGAAAAGCGAACGACGAAAAGAAAACGATACCTATTCTGTGCATTGGTACAGGGGGGACAGCCGTTGGTTTCCGAATAAAGGGTCATACTAGAAGAGGCGGAAATAAGATGCGAGAGCAACACAGACAACACACTATTGTCGCCATGACAAATGAGCATCGTACATCGAAGACATGTCCGTTTTGTTTCGAGCCATCCGTCATGGCTAAGGCACGAGTGATGCAAAACGGGAAGTGGAAGAGCATTAACAAACATGGTACTCTGCAATGTACAAACTCGACATGCATCGCTTTCCGGTGTGGTTACACATCAAGAAATAGAGACACGCAGGCAGCGTTCTGCATAGCGCTTGCGGGAGCAAGTCGCTTGCTCACAGGATATACTCTTCCACCATTTAATCCCAGTCGATTTAGCACTGGATTAACTAACAAAAAACCGAGTGCAACCGGTAAAGGGTACGTATACTTCGTCAGGGGAAGAGTGACTAAAATGTTCTTTTTCTCAGTTCGCCTCCGGGTCCCCGTCAAGCTGACGGGAAAACGAAGAGTACGGGATCACGTGCATAGCATGCCATGTCCGTATCATTTCCGTTTGCCTAACAACATAACATTACTATATTCTCTCTCGGTTGCGCATTATTTGATTTTAGGAAATCCAGTATCCCATAGACTGTCTGTAAAGAATATAAGTAATTTTGCATATGGGCAACTTTGTGGACAAACTATTGCTTATATCAGCTGCGAGCTCTTGCTGCTACGTTTGTTTATCTGGAAACGGATGCATTATGATGTAAATTTAATTGGAATATATAACCCTCTCCTGTTCTACATATAACTGAAGGAGTTGGAAGTAGTATAAGTTGGCTGGCCATTGTTCAGTTTGTGTGATGGATGATACAAATTATGCAACACAAACGTCAAATCGAACGAAATGGGATTTCTGAAAACACGGTACGGTTAGTGCCAATCAACCCAGATGGACGTCATCATGGGATTCAAAAAAGTTTTAAAACACGAAAAATATTTCCCATGTATTCAAAGGATCTTTATCTTGAAACCTATTCATGCCACTTTTTACTGCAGAAATGAGTACACAAGAAGCCTTGAAAAAGGCGAAGGTTATACCGGACGGTGAGTGACAATCTAACCTCTTTAACTTATTAATGGCTTTAAATAGTTGTGGATGAAGGGTTTATTCCTTCTACATTAATGGAAATTTTGTATCCAAGTAATAAGGAAGTTCTCTTGGGCAATCAGCTTGAAATTGCTGATGCCCATAAAGAACCTCGTGTGAATTTTGTCCC
Source organism: Saksenaea oblongispora B3353 (assembly GCA_000697495.1). Lineage (NCBI taxonomy): Eukaryota > Fungi > Mucoromycota > Mucoromycetes > Mucorales > Saksenaeaceae > Saksenaea > Saksenaea oblongispora. Next base: position 167,449 of record JNEV01001124.1, on the reverse strand, counting down.
GCCAGAAGAAGATGCTCATTATACTCTGGTCATGGTAATACAAGATTTAGTTGAATGAAATCAACAACATATCTGTATTGTATAGGCGGATCCTGATGCTCCATCTTCAACAAACCATAAATTTGCATTATGGCGCCACTGGGTGGTGGTGAACATTCCTGGTGAGTACAAAAAGAGAGGAAAATTGTCAGACTGAAACTCCGTTGTCTGTTTGCAGGATCCAAGGTTTCGGACTTGACAGGTTCGACTCAGCACACACCCTATATTGGTCCCTGTCCTGGTCCAAATACGGGTCACCATCGATATATCTTCCTCCTTTACAAGCAAGCAAAACCCAACCAGGGATTTTCTCCCATGAGTTCTGAAAAATCTGAACGACGCAGTTTTGACCCCCGTCATTTTGCAGCTGAAAATAGCCTTGAGCTGATTGCTGTTAATTTCTTTGTCTGCCCAACTTGATCAAAAAAGCAGTATTTATTTCCAAAGATTACATGCATATGAGCTATGCAAGCAAGAACAAAAAAAAAAAAGGTAGTTTTAAAAACCGTGGATCTTGATGTCAGCTTTCTTGGCAATCTTCTCTTCTACAAGGAATTCGGCAATCTTCAAACGTTGATCCCCCGATAGCTGCAAAACTTCACCAAGCTCTTCGTCCTCTACAACTTTACCGTTACAGGCGAATTCTTTCTTGAAAACTTTCAAAATCTTTTTGTGGTCATATTCCGTGGGAAGACCCTGAAACGTCGTAATGGTCTTCTTGCCGTTTCTTTGTTGGATGCGCAAATCTATAAAGGGATTTCAGCATGGACTTGCCCTCAGCTTTTTAGAAATTACTTACGGATGTTGTTCTGTGATTTCGGAGTGTTTTCCTCTTCAACGTCGGCCAAAGGATCTACATTTCATTCAGTTGATCTACTCCGCCATCTACATACTTCTTAACTTAAACTTACCAAAACGGACGTTGAGCTCTTCAATATTGGACATGAACAGTTAGAAAAACTTTCAGTGGTATCGGTTATTCGAAGGTTAAACAAACACCGAGTTTAATGAGAATTCGAACCCTTTAACCAGCTTCTCCCATGACGTCAGTATACCACTGTGACAAAATTGAGTTACTCTTGCCTACAAACGCCCCAAAGCGTTCGCTCGTGTACTACCGGACGCAAATCCCATGCCTAACAAAGAGGCAGGTTGGAAACTCCTTAACTCCCCATCTCCGGTAGGGGAGGAATATGTTACGCAGAGATGGTTCGATCCCAACTACGAAATCGTAACAAACATTGAGCTAATGACAGAGGTGTGTACCACCATGGCCTTAGTTGATATCATCACTTGTCAATGAGATGACTGTAGCAGAAACTTCGCAACCGCTGTAAGCTGGCCCTGATTAATCAGCTAGATATCGTTTAGAGGAATCAGGAACCCAAAGTAGCTAGGCAACTGAAATTGTCTCCCGCCTCGACTGCCATATTCGTCTATAAAAGAAGGGAAGTAGATGGCCATCGTCGCAAAACAGGATACGGCGCTTGCATACTACAATGTGAAACCTAATTGATGGTATGACTATTCACTATACACTGTAGGGAAAAATTGGTCAGCCCCAGTCCAAACGACACACAGCTGTGGTCCAAGATTGGTCAACTGATCCAGCTTTGTAGTCCATTATGGTCCATTATGGTCCATTTTACGATAGATCATGATAAGCTTTAGGGTCGATCACGGTTACTTGGACCATGGTCAATACTTTTCCACACAAATATAACTTTATCGTTCAGCCATACTCATTTACTTACAAGACAGAATAGCTCGTAAAAGTTCTCTCTCTCCCTCTCACTTACCAGCGACGAGTTTCTTCTTGGTTTACATTAGAAAAAAAAAGGAGCCACCGGTCCTCACAGTCTCTTCACTCACAGTTTCGAGTTGTCGCAATGTTCACTGTGTCGAGATACTCTATGGAACAGAATGCGGGTGGGAATTGATCTCATAATTAGCGTCAACAGCGACACCAGGCTGTTTTTCTCTTTATTACCACGTGGCTTTACCTTGCGCATCACAATTACATATATGTCATTGGTCTTAATAACTTTTGAGCAATTTTGGAATGTGTGCAAGAGCAAATCGAGAAGGAATAGTTAGAGGAGGAGACCAGTAATAAGTAAATAAGTCTTGGTCATGCTTGTATCTTTTTGAGCGGCACTAAATGCAGCGGCTGGTGCATGTAGCACTTCCCTTCCTTTTTTCCTATTTGGATATAACAGCGTTCCTGTTTGTTACAGTCATGCCTTGAATAATGGCAATTATCTTCAAAACCCAAACGTGACGTTTACATATATGAGAAATAGGAAGTGCTTTATTTTCGATTATATTCCTATTTATTGCTGTAAAAGCCTCGCTTCTGCTTCGTCGCACAGCAAAAGAAGATCCAATAGGTTCATGGTGCTTCCTTGATTTTTTTCTTAGTCATCCCTTTCCAGCTTGTGGCACAATGAATTAGAGCACGCACAAACATGTACACCTGAGATCACCACCGTTTTCGTTGTACAAATGTGAGACGTAATTATGCAGTGTCAGAATGACAGCACTAGAAAACTGGACCAATGTTACTGACAAACTATTTTAAAAAAGGAATCATACCATGGGATATATTTTCGTAAACAAAAAGACAGTGATTTGAAGAACAGATAACCCAGCATTATTAGAAGAATGCGCAAAAAAAAAAAAAAAAAAGGCACTGGGAGTAATAGGTCAAAGCTAGAGATAATAAAGCTTGTATTAAAAGTTTATTTTATCACCAAGAACAGCATTTATCACTCCATACATTCTAACTGGCGGCTATTTTGAAAGATGACAAGGAAGTTGAATTTAACTTTATTGGTTACTGGATAATACATGCTCGTATGGTCTAATCTAAGGAAGCTGTGAATAAGCCACATTTGCTTCCTGTGAGGTAGGGTTGGAGAGAGCTCTTTGCACTAGCGGATGTAAAACATACGTAGGCGCGATGTACTGCATTTACGTGCAATAGAAAAAGAAGATTTTCTTTGCGGATAACAGATGGTGCGGCATTGCTGTGTGGATAAGAACAAAAAGTATTGTATTCAGTAGTGTAGTTTAAAAAGACATTTTACTGAAATCAGTTTTTATTTAGCCCGTTCTTATTACAGTGAAGTGTACTACCATCACCATGCTGATAGTGGGGGCCCTAAACGGCTTTATCTGTGACTAATGTATGATAATGTTATCTATCACTTGACAGTTGCAGTGTGAGACGCAGTAAACTCATCATTATGGTAATTAGTATAAGCTAGAAGAACTGTCAAGGCATTTTTTCAAGCTTCCATCTAGGGTTAAAACATTCCTTCTCCACGTACCTTTGGATACGATACCATCTTAAACATGATTTCCTCATTTTCTCCAAGGGAGAAAAACATTTGTCATGGGTTAAAGCTTATAATGACGTAATCTATTACCACTGATATCTGTGTTATTTCGTAATGGATTCAATGACAATACCTGGGGTTTGGTGAATAAGCAATTTGAGCTCACTTCAGTTGATTGGAGTACTATTTATTGAGTGATCCTTACGGTAATTTATAATAGATTTTGCGTCTATGGCAGGGTTGGATTTGCTGTTATTAGTGCGCAGATTGGAGACAATTTAGATCAACTTGGCCCTTCGTGGTCCTGACTCTGAGAAGTTAAATAAGACTGTGAAAATGTCGTTCACTTTAGACAAAAATTCTTCAAAGATACGACTGAAGCCATAAAAAATTAGCGTATAACTGCTCCAGATCAAACACTGTTAAGCCTCTGCAAGAAATCAAACTCAGATCGGTTCTTTCCTTCCTACTGCTAGTATGCAGAGAGATAGGCACTGTATCCAAAATCAGTGTTATAACAAACAGAGCAATAGGACTTGCATTGAGAGTATCTATCTCTCGGCTAAAGCCTTCTTCTCTTCTCTATCTTCCAGGAGCTTGGCGTAGGAGTATTCGCCTTGTACTTTATTGGTAAGTTCGCTGCAGTTCTGAGCGAGTATCTGCTATACTTTGATGCAGAACGCCGCCACAGAGTCTGCATAAACAGAATATCAGATGGATATGAAAAATAAATTTACGGTGATGCCGTCGAAAAATAGATAGTGTGTTAATCAAGGAGTCAAGTCTGCTTTTTAAAATTACGTAGCAATTTGGTCTTTAGGTTCTGCAAACTTAATTTGAACATCATGAAAATCCATCCCTGACAAATGCATTTATCTCGAAAGATGTGGCGAGCCATTAGTGGCGGCCCGTCATGGACTAGCGAGGTCGGTAGGAGGCAGTTATTTTTTGTTGACGACTCGCGCTACAAATCCCTTTGATGATGATGCTGTGTTTGGGAGACCTCATAACCTAAAAGACATAGGGCAACATACTGAATTCTTGTACGTAGTAAATTAAACTGCACAGATAAACAGTCAGGCTTCCTTTTTTGGCAGATGAAGCATAATCTTTTCTTGATATGCTTTTAGACATGCTGATGGGATTACAAGGATCTAGGAAACGCAGCAAACAGCTCCATGGAAAAGGCATTTTTTAATCTAGGCACAAAAAAAAAAAACGAAAACACCTTCCATTGAAGCAACATAGCCTTAACAGTGGAGTGAAAATCACTTGAGCGGAAATTTGCCCTGTTCAGCTAATGCAAGGTAGTCATCAATGGCAAGAATATCAATAAGAAACCCAGTGGGACACGGTTGACAACTAGAAATAGGCTGTAAGGCACCCAGTATGGAAATGTTGCGAATGATTTTATAAACCCGGCAGGTTATTTCCGTGCAAACAGAAGTATCAACCCGAGCCTTTTGACAAGCATTGATTTCTCTAGCGTTCGTCCCTACAAACGGAGGCACATCTGCGAGCGACAAGGATTCGGAAGTCACACATGCAGTTGGCACGGCCAGGCATTGTCATCTTTTGACCGAGTTTCACTGATCATCCGAAGCGCCTTCGGCGGAACGCTCGGAGGAAAAAGTCTCAACAGCGATCCTCATCATCTGACCTTTTTTTTTTTTTTAGTATTTCTGAGACAGCTCACCTGAGTTGCAAGCATCGGGATCCCTGACGGAGAAGGAAAAAGCACGCATAAAGAATTTTTCGGTCTCTTTTTTTTCTTTCAGGGGTTTCTTTTATTTTTATTTTTTTCTTTACTTCTTCTGACATGTCTGATTCTCCACCTGAAGCACTTACGCCTACGACGGCTTTGCCTTCACCCGCAGTAACAGCGACAACGACGGCGATGGGTGTTTCCGCTGCAGCACCAACCTTCATGTCGACCGGCGCCATCGTCAATTCGAAACCTGTGCCTGTGAAACTTGTTTTGCTAGGTCAGCATACGATGCAAAGGAGCCTGAAATTTGACACTTTCTTTATAGGTGAATCGGCTGTCGGAAAATCAAGCTTAGTCGTTCGATTCGTCAATCGTGATTTTACAGAAAATAAAGAACCTACCATCGGAGGTGAGCACGAGAGAGGAAAAAAAGAAAAAGGAGAGAATGAAGGGGGGAGCTGTTGTCCGTTAATCCTCCCAATCATGTTAGCTGCTTTCCTGACACAAAAGTGTACCGTTGATGACAAGACAATTAAATTTGAGATTTGGGACACCGCTGGCCAGGAACGATTCCATTCCCTGGCACCGATGTATTACAGGAACGCCCAAGCAGCCATCGTCGTGTATGATGTCACAAAACCTGTAAGATCAACTAGTTGTTGGTATTTATTTGTTTACAGAGATGCTTGTTTTGAATAGGCGTCGTTAGTGAAGGCAAAAAGTTGGGTGAAGGAATTACAACGACAGGCCAATCTTCTTATGGTTATTGCATTGGTTGGAAACAAAATTGATTTGGTGGAAGGAGAAAATAGAGAAGAACAAAATACAGAAGGCGAAGAAGACAATAGTAATGCCAGTGATCGCGTATCCTATGAAGAAGCTTCTGCATACGCGTCCGAATCGAATTTATTATTTTTCGAAACAAGTGCTCGCACGGGTTACAATGTTGACAAGGTTTTTTCAGAAATTGGTAATGAAAAAAAGAAAAAGGGAGTGGTGTTGGCATCATGCTCATCTATTTTATTGCAGCCAATAAGCTTCCATTAGAAGATACCGGATACAACCGTTCCAATGGACGAATCGGGAGCCTCTCCAGCAGTAACGGCCCTAGAATTAATATTACAAGGGATGGCCAGCCAGTGGCCGAACATACCTCGAATGGGTGTGCATGTTAGGAATTTGACGCGGAGAAACACTGTCTCTTCTCTCTTTCTCTCTCTCTCTTGCGATACCTTTTTAGCACAGTCATACCACTTTCTTTCTAATTGTTTAAGAACAGACATATACACAAACCCCCATACATAAGCACACATCTTTCTGTCATATTCTCTCTAGTAAAAAATCAATCTTCATTTGAACGCATCTGACGTTTTGTGCATAACCCTTTTTATATATCTATCTACCTATTGTTTTTTTTTTAATTTATTTTGGTAGCACGATTACGTCCGTTGCGTTACTTATCGGCAAAGGTCTCGGATGTTTCCTTGATTTACTACTTGCAAGATAACCATTCTGTATGAAGAAGGAATGGGATAACGATAGAAAACGTGCATGTGAATCATGTGAACCAGGAATTAGGAGGAGACTTCATGGCGCAACTAGTAATGATTTCTTTGTACTGACAAACAAACGATCTTTATGCAATCCATGTTGTCCTACCATAGACCCTACAGGGCGGGCCTTCTTTTATTTTTTGTTTTTACAGTGTGACCCCGTGCACAGGAGGGGGAGAAGGGGGGGGGAGGAAAGCGAGAGGGGCAGAGGTGTACATGACTAGTCCAATCGTCAACAAATGTAAGCGAGAATATCATATGTCCAGCTGACGATTACCATTCTGCTTCACGGCGATACATGGCTAGTAAGTCCTTCCTATGATACCATCAGAAATAGAGGCCAATCAAGTGAAGTGCATCACAAAGGCATGGATGACGCATTCAGAAATTATGCATCTTGGGGCCAGTTGTCGACCTTGCTACACCGCACAGACAAGACAGTTTGCATAAGTACATCGTAGAGAGCGAACTGGCCATCATCTTCTTACTATCGCGTGCAGCTCTCTGCGTGTTGCAAATAGGCCGTGTTCATGGATAAACCTGCAAATGGTTTCTATCGACATGCATTGTTATCCCTTTATATTCTGCTTTGTTTTGGTAGAAAAAAAAAACATCAAGTAGACAAGGTCATGAGGCGATTTTGTTTTTGGACAGGGGAGATAAAATGACGACGTGTTCCTTAAATAGAGTTTTGAACAGCAAGGCATGACGACTTGTATAAATGACCAGTAATTCTTTTCACTCCATTTATTTTCTTCGTCTATTTCTTTTTCTGGATTATTTCATGTCTACCAAACTGAAGCCCAGCACGTCTACGATGACAAGAATGCATGCCTCGCTTAAACGCCCGAGAGCCTCCATCGCCTGCTTTCGCTGTCATCATAAAAAAGTTCGGTGCGATAGTATCCATCCAAACTGCACTCGTTGTCTTAGTACAGGCGTCCTTTGCTCCTATCCCAGTTCTCGACGATCACGAAACACCCAACCAACCAACGTCGATCCTTTCATCGATAACCTATCCCGTCTGGAAGCCAGGGTGCAGCTGATTGAAGACGATCTGGCATCACAGCGTTCCATGATGCACCTGCTTACACCCGAAAAGGTGGCTGCCAGCGACCTTTGCCTCCAAATGCGCAAGACCGAACAGGAAGTACAAAAAACCCGGTCGATCCTGGCACAGATGCGTTTACGAGGAGAACAACGAATTGCACGCGGAAAAAGACAGCGGTCCATCACAGCAGACGATCAGCGAAAGCGCAGGTCATTAAAGCCACTGTCCAACAAGAACAAAGAAGAAGAGACCATTCCAGACAGCCCTCCATTTGACCCCGACAAAAACGCAGGTCTGGCAGGGTTCCAGTCAACGCCGCCGCCGCCCTTACCAGAGTATACGTGTGATCCATACTTCCAGTCGATGTTTACGAAGGACAGCTACTACCACTACGAGCAACAAACAAGAATACCAGGCTGGTCCTGTGTAGATTCTGCAGCAACAGATTCTTTCTTTCCATCGACTTTTCTCGGCCATCAAACGACCCAAGCAACCTTATCGGATCCAGGTGCCTCGTCGCCCCTCCTTCCGTCATCACCGTCGCCCTCCCTCGCAACGCCCTTCTCCATGCAATCCAACGGAACATTTGCGCAAGAGCTGGCCAAGTCCATGCCTCCAGACGGCCCTCCAATGTGGCAAAGACCGCTCAGCACTATGTCGATGATGTTCTCTGACAACACACTTGACATTCCAGCTGATGGCATTGTGTGTGAAAATATGCCCTATTCAGACGTGCTCATGATGCTTACATCTTCCTGCGTCAATACGTAACATTAAATAATAAGGATAATAAACTTTCTGTTTTTTTTTTGTCGTCCTAGCTGGATCACTTGAACGAGCAACCAGGCACCCCCCACCCCTTTTTCTTTCTTTCTTTCTTTCTTTCTTCCTCTTATCCATCACACTGTACGTGCTGCCCATGCAGTAATGAAAGATGCCTTTCCACGTCATGGCTGAATGGGCCTCCCATCAACGGATGGCAACCACTTCTCATGGTGTGTCCTAGACACTTCGTTTGGGGGGAACCGAGCCAACTGCTACCATCCATCAATTCTTCCTTGCCTACAGGGATTGGCGAAGATGCCCGGGAATCTTCCAAAAAGAAAACGGCTGCCATAGGCATCTGGCCGACCCGCGCGTGGCAGTAAAAACACGAAACGAATCCGGGAGACTGCACTTAATCCAGAGAGAGGATCATGAGCCAAAGCACACGAGGAAGCCCAAAAAGGGAATCTATAAAAGATAGTATAAATGAATTCCCGGGCCAGGAACCATCTCGTCTTGAGACGGTCGACTAGTCAACTTCTAAATGGGTTTAGTCTATCTGAGCGACCTATCCCTAGGAACAACAGCAATGTTTATGTAGTGCGTAGGCACGACGTTATGAAGAATGAAAAGACAGTGAGACCAACGTCTGTTTCCTTTTTTTTTTCTACAAACAGCACGTACCGCTACAATGACTTCTGTATACTAAAAATGAGCCTGTTCGGTGCGTAAAAGATGTGTCGCGGTAATACTCGGTAAACGACGCATCTCCGCCTAACCTCTGCCTCGGCCACCTCTGCAGGATGCGCGGTTACATAAGAAAAGAAAAAAAGATACGAGTCCGTACGAATAGGACTAAGGGTTTTGAAACGGGTCTATAATGTTTAAAATAGGCTATGACTAAGGAAACAGACGCTGTATTTTAGGGAAGGAATGCGTTCATTATGAATCATGTCCACATGGTATCCAGCAAAAAGAAAAAGGTGGTTTACTACTAGCAACTTTGGCAAAGCTATAGCTATGAGCAACTACTTTTGTGATGCTTCACCTTGTTCTGTCTGTAATGAAGGATCGGCTTCTGCTGGTTCGGCAGGCTGTTCTGGTTGCGTTGGAGGTTCTTGTTCTAAATTCTCCAATCGGCGAACAATATGCCATAAAAGATCCTTGTTTGTCCAGTAAGAGAAGTGGGCTCGTAGTCCCACCAGGTACTCGTTTGCAATCATGCTCATGAAACTCTCCGGTTGAAGGACGTAATCGATACGTCGACCTCCTGGTAGTTTCTGCAATTCACGCTGCTTTGCGGCTTCTTCCTCCTCTTCGTCGGTCTCCCCCTCCTCCTTGTCGCTGGAGGCTTGGGCTTTGCTTGTATCCTGGGCCACCTCCGCCTTGGATTCACCCGGCTTGGTAACCCCCGGACCAGGCTCTTCCAGCTCATGGCTGAGCTCTTCCCATACGTTGTCGCCACTCTCTGCATCTCGTTCCAAGGAGGCAGTGTCCTCTGACTTCTTTTTATTCTTCTTCGGCTTCTTCTCAACGACACGCATGCTGTCCTTCTCGAGCGCCTCGAGCGCCTGTTTGGCTTCGTCTTTCCCCGAACCGAAGTTCATCTGAGCGCGTTCAAACGACTCCATACGTACGCCATCGATGCCAAGTACCTCAACAAGATGGTGGTGTCTACTAACAGATTTCTGCGGTGTCGCAGGCCGAACCAAGTGCGTATCATCAAGCGACCCCTCGAACAGCGACCCGGGCACGGAAAAGAAGTCGCGTTCGTTTTCAGGTAGTATATCCTTCACACTGTCTGTTTTTGCTCTTGTTCGTAGGACTGGTCGTTCCTCGATCATCTCGTCGCCTAGGTGGTGATCGAGTAGGCTACCGGTACTTTTTAAAAGATCGGCGTTGTTATTCAGCTCGTCTCGTAGGGCAAGTAACCGTTCGCGTGTCTGTTCGCGTAAAGGGTCCCATGTAATAATGCCAATGTCCTCTCCTGAGGCCTGGTCTTTGCCGCCTTCCTTGCTGCTTGCTCCTTTTGTGAAGTACTGCAAAAACGCATTGACAGACGACATGAGGCCGCTGTTTGTATCGCCTATCGACTCGTTTGTCTCGTTCTTTGGTTGCTCCTCTTGCGCAGCGTTCGCTCCTTTGGCAACGGCTGATGTTACGTCTCTGAGCTGTTCTTCTGGCGATTGCGATGCCATTTTCCACGAAAAGAAGGAGAAGAAATTAAGGCCGGGGAAGGATGGCATGGAAGGGAATGAGAACGACGGGCCCAAGGGGACCGATCGATCGATAAGCACGGCGGGCTGGTCGGTATAGTATTCATTGATCAAGGGCTCAAAGCGATAGGCCTAATGGAGCAAGTGGGTAAGGGGCGAAGAACAGCATCGTTGGGGCGCGAGTTACCAGAGGATCGAAGGGGTGAAACAAATTTTCAAAAATGATATCATGGTCTGGATGGTAATCGATCGGCGATTGGTTTCTGAAAGTCAGTACTGCGGCCAAAGGCGAGCCCAAGGTGAAAAAATAAGTTGGTTTGAATTCCAATGCTGGAACATCAAAATCTACCATACGATAAGCCGGTTCCTGTTCAGGTGTTGGCTTTCGTTGGTGGGTTAGGATATCGTAGATAATGGCTCCGCCAAGGCTAGGTTGTTTGTTTCTTTCAGCATCACCGTTCCCTTTTGTTTTACTACTTACGAGTAACCCAACATCACGACTTCTCCTTTGAAATCTGGATGTTTTTCCAGGAAATTACGATAGGATGTATTGAGAAGATGTGTAACATTATCGATGATCTTTTGCCCTCGATCTTTGGAAAAATAGTACAAAACGTCAGCTAAATAGTCATTTTCAATCAGACGAATCGTTGGTATGGATTTGAGGGTGATGCGATTCATAATAGGATCCACTTGATCGTGAATGTGTCTATGCCACTCGATGGGTATCAGTTCTATCCGTACATTATGGTCTGGCACGCGCGCCTGTAACACTTGTCGTGTTGCCTCTTGCAGGTTCTCAACTAACGCCAACGTTACGTCAATTTGTCGATTGATAAACGAAACTCTTACTGTTTTCGTAAAGATGGCCATACTGCTCTGTTTGCTATTAAAACATCACATGAAAATTGTGTTTAACATCTCCGCAGCGGACAATGCAAGTTTTTCGGTTTACCTGTCCAATACCCTAAGAACGAGAAAAAAAGTTAGAAAAAAAAAAACAAATAATAGCGATATAAAAAAATACATGCATGAATAATAAATATGACGTGATCAATAGGCACTTCGGATAGAGTTTCGTCTGCCGGCGAGTCTATTGGAGACGATGGCGATAGCGGTGGGGGATTAAGATCATCGTCTACATGATCTGTTGGGTCAGCGATCCGCTATGGTTTTATGTCTCCAGCTTTACCAACGGACGTAGCAGAAAGTTGTGGTGAAGGAACATAGGCTGCTTCAAAAAACATGATAAAGGAAGAAAGGTTGTACAGTCAAACGGAAACACGAGACGCATTTGTAGTGAGTTTTTAATCGCTGTTTGGATTTTTTGAGTCGCTTTTTGTGGTGTTCAGTTGATCGCATCTTTCGAATCTCATTGGTCGCGATCCTAGAAAAAAATTGGTCGCGCTTGTGAGAGCTCGTCCTTGAGAAATTTCAAAGGGCATCTAGTGGTGCGTGATGTTAAGGTTGGAAATAGAAGTGATAGAAATATCTTGTTCACTAGGAGATGGAAAAGACTGCGCAATTGACGAGAAGCAAAGAAATACGCCCTAGGGACACTGATAACGCGCTCCCAACTCTTAAATCCCATTGACCTTGAGGTGTATAGTTTGTGCTTCTAGTGAAGTTCCTCTTGTCAGGGTGCCCGATATGTAATAGAGTGGGAAGGATGAATAGCTGTGCTAATGATAGCTGGGAGTCACTGCTAACGTTCATCCAAAGAAGTACTGTGCCCTTTCGCTTTCGTTCATGCCCACTTTCCTTCTACCCAGTTCAATGCACCCGCATCAATTCCCTTTTCAGAAAAACATACTGTTACAAGACAAATCCATCGAACGCATTACCCCCATTTCTCTTCTAAATGTGTCAGGTCGCTCCTGCTAGATGCATTGGTGTCTTGCACAGAAAACACTCTGCAATCGGTACAAAAAAACGTACAAATTGCCAGAGAAATAGATGCTTTCCGTGGACTGAACATATCAGGTCTCGAGCTATCACAAAACACTTTCGTTTGGGGACATGCAGCAGTTCCCCAGCAAAAACCTTCTTTTTCAAATGCCGCGCGAGATGTCAATGACGTTTTAAGGTTTCTTTGTCCTCGGAACCTATCCCGCGGGATGAATTTCTTCTGCATTAAAACCAATGGCGCTTCACTTGATTACTGAAAAGACCATGACCAGGTAATTCATTTAATTTTATATACAGCTTCTCGTCTCCATCCACATCTATCCAACAGAGTAAAAGAAAAAGAGGAAACCAGCTCCGAACGGGGTGATGGTGGGGGAGTACAAGACGAGCGCTATTCTGGGTTTTCAAAAAGAACAGTGTGGAAAAAAATCCCTCTAATCAAGTTTGTAGCCAATCCTCAGTTTTCCTGAATTTTTCTTTGCATTGCGTATGGTGATTGTGCCGATTTCGCTTGTGTTGACGACATGCGTGCCTCCGCAAGGAGTGGCAGGCAGCTCGCCAAACTGGATCTGCCGTGTAGGTTGATCCCACTTATTTGTTGTGGGGAGAGCTTGCTCCACCAATGTGTTCACCAGCTGCCCCACTTCCTCCTTGAATTTTGGAAGGTCCTGCGGTATGGGTCCGTCAAAGACCACATAGCCTTGGCCGGGAAAGTGATGGCCATTGATTCCGTCGAGATCAGGGTATAATTGATGCACAGCATTCGCGAGAAGATGACCTGCGGAATGCCAGCGTGCGTGCAGCTTGCGTTTGTCTTGATCCACTCGCTGAGTGACCGTTTGGCCCACTTCAAACGCTCCATCACAGTAATGTTTGACAACGTTGTCCGCGATCGCCAGCTTTTTCACTTCGGATTGCTGATCGTCGGATTCGATCCAGCCTGCATCCGATGGCTGACCGCCTCCCTGCGGGTGGAAAATCGTATGGTCGAATACAACATAGGCGCCCTCGCCGTCGCTGCCAACGTCGGCTATCACCGCTTTTGCCAATGTAGCGTAGGTATCGCGATAATAGGTTCGAAGTGTGGCTGGAAGCATGGTGCTATCTTTCGGCACAAAGCTCCCATCCTTCTCTTAAAAAGGGTTGCGTATCGTCCCATGGACCAATGAAAAAGACGGTCATCATGAGTCATCCAAGGTTGTAAACTTCACGATGGAAGCTCGTAGATGGACGACGAATGTCCATGGTTCGCTGAGTTTGAATATGCCGAAGGCCAATGCATTGAACATCGCCGATGCTCCGGAAAAGGCCATAGGATGGCCAACCTTAAACCAAACAATGCATGCACCACCGGACAATGCTTGGACATCCGTGGGACGTCGTAGAAGTGGAAGTAGATAGACGTATCTACGACACGGACACAATGCAACGCAGCGTCCTGGCTGTGCGCGTGTGACCATCGCATCGTGAATAGACTAGCCTATGCAGTGTCAAACCAATGCAAACAAGGATAGAAGCGACGGACGAAGGGTCCTGCTTTTCGCTAGCTGTACCAGGAGGGCAATTGCATTTTTCTGTTTTATTGAACTGCGCTTGAAACAATCTCTCTGTCTTTTTTTTTTTTTTTTTATGAAGCTGTATGCATTTGGTTCGAATGGGAGTGGCCAACTGGGCGTTGGCCATGAAGAGGATTTAGCGACACCGACACCTTGCGTCGGCATTCCAAACAATGAAGACATTGTCAAGGTGGTTGGAGGAGGCAATCATTCGGCGGCATTAACACGGACGGGCCGTGTCTTTCTTGCTGGCTCAGGACAGCTAGGCGAAGCGAAGCAGAAAGAGATCGAGAAGCATGTCGCCTCATGGACGGCATTTCATGAGCCGGCCCAGCTTCGTCGCCATCGTTGGCGTGATGTCGCTTGCGGGTGGGCGTTTACGTTGCTCGTGAGCGAGGAGGGGCGTGTCTACGGTTTTGGCACAGCGCGTTTCGGCGAGCTTGGGCCGGACGTGACTGGAGAAACAGCATGGACAGAAATACAAGGTCTTGAGGGAATTGTTTCCGTGGCATGTGGGTGGCGGCACGGTGTGGCGCTGGATCAGCAAGGCCGTGTGTATGGATGGGGTTGGAGCCGCCATGGCCAGCTGGGCGACCGGATAGGCAAGGCCGTCAAGGTGCCGGTGCAACCGTTGTTGGAGGAGGAGGACAACAAGGCCGTCGGTGCGTGTGTCGAGGTAGCCTGCGGGCATCTGCATACCGTGCTGCGAAAGGTGGATGGGACGGTGCTTGCGTTTGGGTCCAACAAATACGGTCAATTAAATCATCCTGCGGAAAAGGCGACATGTCTGTCGGCCGGATGGCACCACAGTGCCATGTTGACATCTTCCCAGCAACTGCTCAGCTGGGGCCGCGATGACCATCATCAACTGCACACGGTGGAGCATGTCGATCGGTTTGTGTGTGGATCAGAGCATACCCTGGCGCAGCAAGGAGAGACGATGATGGCGTGGGGGTGGAACGAGCATGGCAACTGTGCGTCGGACAAGGATTCCACAGAGGCAGTACCGATTCGCCTGCCAGAGGGCCGCATTGTGCTTTTAGGCGCGGGCTGTGCCACCTCATGGATTGGCGTAGCATCTTGACACAAATAAAGTATCGATTTTGTGCAACTATCGCTTGACATCTGTTTTCTGCACACCGTCCCAAGACAAGGCGGGTCCAATCAGCGATCCGCCTGTCAATCACTGACAATTACTCATTCGTTCCCGCTTCTACCCATGTTAGTTACTGTTTCCAAGGAACGGCAAGCTTTCATTTAACGAGGCTACCTGACCAGCGACCCAAACAAGCATAGCCCCCTCCCCCCCCCCCTACGTTCCCTGCAGGTACACAGTTTGCCTACTCTTTTCCCAGGCGGGAATTGGGTTCGTTTCACTGGCCTATTGTCTTATCGTCTATTGTTACTCCGTCTTCGATTCTACCTCCGTCGTGTTACAAACTTTTCGCATAAAATCCGCTTCACCGAATCCTACCTCTTTTCTCTTCGTTCAGCATTTATTCACTATGGCTTTGGTTCCTTCCCGCGTATTGACTGGTAAGCATAGAAAACGAAAGACCGAAAAGCTGACGTCAGGGCCTTAGTCGGCACCGGCGCTGTTGGCGCCATTTACTCATGGCGACTGGCCAAGACATGTCATGTCACCACTGTCTGCCGTTCCAACTACGATGCTGTCCGTCAGGGCGGATTCACCATTGAGTCGAAGAAGTACGGGCGGGATGTATTTAAACCTCATCGTGTGGTGCGATCTGTCGACGAAAGCGCCCTGACAAAACCCTACGATTACATCGTGGTCACCACCAAGGCGTTGCCGGAAGTGACCAACATTGCAGAGGTCATTGCGCCGGCCGTCAGCGACGACACCACCATTGTTTTGATCCAAAACGGACTAGGTAATGGGGCGTGCGAAAGCGAGTTGCCCGGCATGCTGATGGTCGCTAGGTGTCGAGGAGCCCATCACCACCCGCTTCCCGCGCAACCCCATTGTCTCCGTGGTTGCCTACATCGGCACGTCGCAGGTGGCGCCGGGCCATATTGCGATGCTTTCCACGGAGTCGTCGCTGGTGATAGGGGAGTACAAAGCAGCGCCGGTCGATTCGGAGAAGCAGCGTGAGAAATTCATCGACCTGCTGGAAAAAGGCGACGTGCATGTCCAGCGCGTCGATGATGTTGAACGTGTGCGCTGGCAGAAGCTGTTCTGGAACGCAACCTTCTCCTCCATCTGTACAATGACAGGCATGAACACAAGCGAGGTGCTGGCGAACAAAGAAGCCCTGTCTTCCGTGAGAAATGTGATGATGGATGTGATCCGCGCGGCCAACGCCATGGGCTATGCCTTTGACGAGAAAGAGCAGTACGAGACCATGATTGCAAAGACACACGAAACCGCACTCAACTACAAACCATCCATGTACGTCGTCTGCCCGTCCCCGCCCTCCGTTTGTGCGTGCTGACCCGTTTTCTCTCTAGGCAATTGGACTACGAACGTGGACAGCCCATGGAGGTCGAGGTCATTCTGGGCACGCCCTTGCGCCGCGCAAAGGCGAAGGGTCTGCAGGTGCCCTACCTGGAGATGGTACATGATGTTCTGAGCGCCATGAATGCGCGCATCCTCAATAGAAAATAAAAACAGAATGCAAGCATTTTATCGGATGAAATAGGTGGCGAAAGGGGCACACATTAAAGAATAGAAAGGATTAAACTACAAATGGTATGAAAGATGATAATGTACAAAGAGCGGCAAACGTATGTGTGTGTGTTGTGGGCTAACTAATAGGAAATAAGAAATAATAAAGATAATACGGAGTTTACGAATGCAGCTTGAGTTCAAATATAGAGTGGTATGTGTCTTTATGTGGATCGGACATGACACCAAAGATCAGCGGAAGCTCTGTCTTGTGGCCGTTGTTAAGGCAACGGATGCTATGACCTCGAATAACCTGCTCGAGCTGGCCCTAACGCTGTCATCAGTTCTCCTACGGGGTTGCTGGAAGGAAGCACACTTACCGTCTCCACGTGACGAACCTCGATGAACGACTGATCAAACGCAATGACGTAGGGATATGAAAAAGCGAAATGCTCAGCACGTCCTTCCCATTCAATCAAAAAATTAGGGTATAGCCGGTTGCCTTTGCTGTTGATGTAGAATCCGTACTCTAAAGGGGAGGGGTTAGCGCCCGTCGGGCGGGGGGTGGTGTTCCTGTCACGTACCGTCGTAGCAAAGGAAGTAGCAGTCTTTGGAGGGAATATGGAACAGGGCAATGTGTTTCTGTGGCGGGCGAAGGTTCAGTCCAGACTCTTCCTTCTCGCGATCCGTCACAAATTTTAGATGTTTGTCATCAGGGTTAAGCATATCTAAGGGCCGTGTCAATTCGCACAGATCACCAGGGGGGGGGGGTGGGTTACTTACCTTGCGGTTTGTCCGTTCGCATATCAACCACAATGATCCCACGTGGGCTGGTGATCAGCATGTTTCTCGACGACAGCTCGACTGCCCACGCTTCGCTAGGAATGTAGCAGTCTTTGAAGCGCTTCAAGTGCAGATCCGACGGCAACGGGGCTCTTACAATGCGTTCCAGCAAGCTCTGTTTCCGGTTGAACTCCAGCGGCTTGGCAGGCTCAAACGCGGTGATGGTCGACTGCAGCGTCGACACCCGTGGGACGCATACCAGCGTTCGGTTTAAACATTGGCCAACATGGAAAAAGGGAACATGGTTTTGTACTTTGCGGCCGGGCACCTGATCCTCTGGTTTTCCATTCACGACATCTAAGCCATATTCCCACAAGACTTTATCCGCCAGCACCAGTAGAAGCTCAGCCGCCTCCAAGACCTGGATCTGGGTGACTCGATCAAGTGCCAGCACTTTGTGGGGCGTTTTGCATCCTGCTGTGTGCCCCACGTACACCCCGCTGTCGGTGGCAAGCAAGTACTGCTGCCCGCCGTCTACCGCCAGGTTAACCCATGATGCGTCTCGGCGAGGAGGAAACACTTACTAAAGGTAATCATGTGGTTGATCTTGGTGTCGATGTGGAATTCACGTTCTCGCACAGCGGAGAGAAGATCAAAGATAGGCAATCGGTTGTCTTTGTCCGCCTGCAATTTCTGTATCTTCTCCAGCCATGGTTTTCGCGTCGCCACCGACTGTGCATACAAAAGAAAGCCGCCCGAGTTTTTGCGACCCAGGTGTTGAAAGGCAATTGGATAGCCGCCCTTGGAGGACAGCACCACCGTGCCGTTGCTGAGGACGGTGCCATTCGCGGTGTCGGTCGATCGGCGCGTCTGCGCAGGCAGGCCGTTGCTGACCTGGCCATTGAGTTTGTTGGGAAGAATGGAGCTGGAGCGCTTCATGCGCGCCATGTCGGGGACTGTGACGGACAGCAGCTCGATGGGGATGGGCTGAAGAGAGGAACCGTTACTCGTCGGAGGTACACAGTTGCCTAGCCACTTACGCGTTTCTGGATAATGTAATGCTCTATCCCGCGGATCATCTTCACCTTGGCTACAACCAAGTAATGGTCAAACAGAATCACCTGGTATTCCGTTGAGTCAAGACTCGGTGTCTTTCGAAGGGTTCCCTGCTTGATGATCGAGCGTTCGGGCGCGAGGAGATGGAGGTCCTAGCAAGGGAACAGAGTTCAATGCCTTTCTTTCTTTTTCCCTCGAGCGATCCATCGTTACCATGTCATCTGTCTTGTGCTTGAATGCCAAATTGTAGTGAATTCTTTCCAAATCGAATCTGTTTTTTGCCTTGCCCGCCTCTGCGTTCACGCGCTCCAGCAACTGTTTAATACTATCTACCACCTCTGGTATTTGGACACGGTCAACGTGCCCCTCGGGTGTATGCTTCAAAATCTCATTGAGCAGCAACGAGTAGCGGCCCAGGCGGGTCGTTGGCTTTGTCAGGTAGCCATTCAGCTCCAGTTTAAGCGAGCTCGGGTGTCGCTCTGTTGCCTGGAAGCATGGGACTGTTTAACAAAGGAATCGGATTTTCATTTTACCTCTGCAAAGGCGTCAAACTCCTTGTTGATGTACTTTTCGTATTCGAGTTCGTATTTGGCTTCATGCTGTCTTGCGCCATACAGAATGTACGGTTCGAATTTTTGGACAAATTCCAGCATGATATCACCAATGTGTGACACGATAGGGTGTTCGTTTTGGCGGGTTCTTAATGCAGTAACGAGCTGCGAATTGATCTCGTGGATGGCCATGACATTGCTGAATACTTTTTCGATAAAGGTTTCCCGACGCGAGATAGGGATTGTTTCTGAAGATTTCAAAGGCTCTATCCACATCTGGCACGCATGTGAGTACGGGCCATGACAGCGATGATCAAGGTTACCTTGCTTAGGTATTCCAGGTCTTTCACAAAGTCGTCTTCGGTATAGATGAGTTCAAAAATGGTTTCTTGGCGTTTCCTTTCTTGGTGGGAAACGGACGCCAGGACGTCTTTGGGCGTGACATCGGCCCAGAGTTCGTGCGACTGCTGCCGAAGGTTTGCGCTGCTGCTTGACCGCGACAGGCTGGAGCTGACAAACTCGACCCGCTTGCGCTACAGTAAAAAAAACGAAAGGGGGAAGGGTTACAAAAAGGAAAGGTGGCTCGGGGCTCTTCTCACCTGGCGCTCCCGTTTCGGGCACGTGTAACTGTAGCATGGTTTGCTTCCGTGGCAAGTAGGCGAGTAGCAGTGCGTGAGCGCAGTGAAAACGCCACTGGGCAAATTTGCTTCCTCGCCTGGATCAAGATCATGCTGGGATGTGCTAACCGAGGCATTTTCCATAAAAAAATCGCTAACGCTACTACTGCTGGTTGTCATTGTACCAGGTGAGATCATGGGACTTTCGTTCACGCAATGCATCCAGCAGTCGTCAAACTGGAAAATCTCGATCGAGGAATCAATCAAGCGGTTTTCGTAACTAACGTCGTGAAAAAATCTTTGTGCGCCCAGCGCTCGTCCTAGGCGGAGTGCCAGCAGTCGATCGGCGGTGCGTGCAATTTGAACAATCTTTTCCTGCAACGTTGCACATCAATTTATCATTTGCTTTTCGCTTTTCATTTTACCCACACCAACCAGGTCTTACCACTGCTTCCTGGCCATCAAATGCGTTTTTGTACTCAATTCCATTTTTTATCCTGTCGCTGAGGGTTATGCGCTGTCGGAATTCGTAGGCGACTTTGGACAGCAATGCAGGATACAGACCGGGGGAGGTGGTAGAGTGGGTCCGCGAGGAGGCCTTGTTGGCGTTGGGCGGTAAACGGTGCGAGGGATGGCTGGGTGTAAGGTGGGAACCGTATGCAAAGCTACGCGATCGTTGTGGGTGATTTTCCTCCACCAGCGGTTTGTCTTGGCGCTCTAAGAGAAACAAGGGCTCGTCATTCGATTTTCCAATTTTCTATTGGTTACCTTGAACATAATGTATCCCGATAGCTTCGTAGGGTGGCTCTATGCTGATGTGATGTTTGGCCTCATTCAATCTGGACATGGTACGATCCAGTATGGGGTGAGAATTTCGTTCCGTTGAATGAGGCGCTGCGCTGGACTGGCTGCTTCTGAATAAGATTCGCTCTAATCGGCTTTGTCGAGGCGATGGTTCAGAAGCGGGGACAATGCGGCGACCCAGGTGTAGTGATGCATAGGGTCCGTTCAGCCATTTATCCGACGTTTTTCGTGCAATGGTAGAAGCTAATGCTTGGTCGACGTAAGCGTTACGTTCAGAAGTGGTATAACTCAAGTCGTGGCCATGCCGAGGAGGGCGTGGCGGAGGTGGGTCTTGCCGAACACTCATATTCTCGTTTAAACCACGCACCCTGACTGTGGTTTATATAGTTATGGAGAAAGAAAAGAAAAGAAAAAAAGAAAAAAAGTACCAGCCACGATAGGGTTGGGGGATAAGTGGGTTGTGTCGCAGAAGAACAGCGAAAAAGAATAAAAAGTAACAGCGACCCAATTTTGGGCAACGCGGCTACACAACATTCAGCACTCCGAATTCAATGATGTGATAACAGCCCCATTTTCTCTTGCATCCTTTGAAACTTTCACATAATCTTAACTTTTTTTTTTTTTTTTTTCGCAAAAAATGATACTGTTCGTTTCAAATGAACCTTAGACTGGCTTGTCCTCCCTATGCGTTGTGGTATGTTCTTGCGCCACCTGCTTCCCAAAATGGTATAGTCTCCTATTCTTTGTTCACTTTGCCTCTGAGCCAAAGGCTTTCGACCATCCATTGTTCTCCCTCCTCATGTCCTAGTAACCACAAACTGGGATTTTTCTTTTTTTCTCTTCGAAGACGTAGCTGTGTTTAAAATGAGTTGTTTTTAGCTTAGCGTTTGTAATTGTACGCTACTCAAAAAAATTACCTCAACTTCACGCTTAACATTGCATTATCAGAAGAACTGGCCGGCAATCATGATAGAAAATCAAGAGTCCCAAGGAGTTCGTCGTCTGACCCATATCCCTTTTGCATAGATCTCAACTTTTTGTCTGAGAAACCAGAAAAATCATACACATTATGTCATAGTGGATAGATATCGATAAAATGACAATCGCTCGTCATGATTTTCCTGTCACGCGTGTTTGAATCATCCTGCAGCATAGATACAAAAACGAACGTCCAGGCAGGCAGGCAGTAAACTGGTGAAATGATCGTGCTTCATCCAGTTACTGTCTTTGGTATATACATAGCATCCAATGCCTACAGCCCCCCCATTATCAATGATAAAAATAAATATAAAAATTAAGGAACTGGCCCTCAAACCCCAAAAACAAAAACAGATTATATCTTCCACTGCAAACGTCAGAAGGGGGACTTTCTCCTTCGCAGTTTATTAGCAAAACAAAATTTCTTTCTCGTTTGTTTTCCCAAACCAAGAGTCAACTAAGTTTGTCGTATGTACGGGTTGTCAATTATTTTTTTTACTGGGCGGCAACCTTCTTCTCCTCAGCGCGCTGCTTGCGGCGTTCACGCATAGCCTTGTTCTTGGCACGGAGAGCATCAGCCTGCTCGTTGAGGGTCTTGAGTCTCAGCTTCTCAGCCTTGGCCTTGTGGATGTACTCCATCAAGACACGCTTGTTCTTGAAACCGTTACCCTTGGACTTCAAGTAAAGGGAGTGGTACAAGTGCTTGTCGATCTTGCCAGCCTCACGGTACTTACGGAGAAGGCGACGAAGGACACGCATGCGTCTCATCCAGAGCACCTGGCGGGACATACGGGCGTCGGCAGTACCCTTTCTCTTACCATGACCCATGTGGCGACCAAGACGCTTGGCAGCGTTGCGCTCACGGACACGGAAACGGGAGTGGCTGATCTCGGGCTTGCGGATGATCAAACCGTCCTTGACGAGCTTACGGATGTTAGCACCTGGAAAAAAAAAAAAAAAAAAGAATAAGCCACTGAATGCATTCATGTCTCCTAAAGAAAACTTACGGGAGTTGGCGTTGGAGATCTCGTTGACCTCATTGGGGTCGAGCCAGATCTTGCGTTCACCGCACTTGAGGACGGAAGCGGCCAGACGTTTTTGGATGCTCAGGTTGACCCTATAGACAAAAAGGAACATGGTCAATGGTCATGTACTGGATCGTTTTTGGGTTTTTTTTTTCTCGAAGTTCATGCGAACGTGTAAACAAATGACACGTGCTTTTTTCTTTTATTCCCCTTCTTTTCTCCCTCTCTCCAAAGTAAAATAGGTACAGGTCGCAATTATTATCTTTAAAACTCACATGGTGAAAGTTTCTAGAGCACAAAGTCCAGATGAAAAAAGAGGGGGATCTCACTGTTTGCCCCAATGCCCAATAAAATAAAATTTTTGTTGGCTGTGACGTAGAAAACAAGCCACCAAGAAAAAAAAATGAGAGAGCTCGGCAGCGGAATCTTAAAAAAAAATCTGACCTTGTGTATTTCAGGCACTCTGGGATGGTGTGTCCTATGCCTTCAAAGCCATGGATGCTCTAGGATAGTAAACTATATCAGATGCCATAGAAAAGCTAGTACCTATTTTCAACGATATATCTGAGATTTCCTAAAAATAAATAAATTCGCCGCTTTCTGTGGCAATTGCCAAGTCCTCGATGATTTTTTATCCTAAAACTGCAATCGTCCACAGAAAGAAGATCATTGCGTTCTGTGTACAAACTACGTGTATATTTTGTTTTATCAGTTATCCGTTCATTTTTGGTACAGATGAATCGATAAGATAAAATTATCATGAGCACACCAGGAAGACATGTTTCTGTGTATACTATTTATTGACAAACAAAGTTTCATTTCTTTTTACAAACGACTTTACGCTAATGTACTTTTTTAAAATTTGGCAGCCAATTTACGCAAGACTTCTTTGCGATCATCTACGCTCAAGTTTTCTATCAATTTGCTAAAACCTTCAATCACAGCTTCCTGATCGACAGCGCCCAGTTCCAAGATATGGTCCTTCAGGGCATCGCTCTTGAGTTTGCCAATACGTTGTTCAATCAGTTCCGCTCGTCGATCAAACCATTCGGCGACGATCTGGTCGTTCTCCCAGCTTTGACCCTCATCGGTGTCCGCGACGAACCACTGTTGCAACTGAGCCATCATTTGCTGACGCGCCAGGCGTTCAGGCATCTTGCGCAAAGCATATTCCTCGTTCAAACGGCGACGCACACGCCAGTAGAAGTAGTGACGGGCTTGGCTCCACTCGATGGGTTGGCGAATCACACCCTTGGCCTTCATGCGACCGGTGCGGTCGTGGAGATCGGCAAACTGGATGGCAATCTGCTGGTACACGGGCAACAACTCCTGTTCGCGTGCTTCGATTTGACGCTTGATCTCGGCCTTCTTGTCATCGGCAGCGGCTTCGAGCTGCTTCTTGAGGTCAGCATAGCGTTCGTCGAGGCGCTCCATGGTGGCCAGCAGCTGGGGTCGGCGGTACTTGATTTCGACAATGCCCTCGGGCTCGAGGACACCGCCGCGCGCATTGACGTCGGCGTACATTTCCATCATGTTCTCGTTGATGGTGGGGTCGACGACGACCCAGGCACCACCACGCAGTTCACCGTTGGGGATTACGTAGACAAACACCGGCTGCTTGTAGTTGCTCAAGGCATCCACGATCTGGGCACCGTACTTCAGCACTTCGTGGTACATGTCGCGCTGGCCACCAGAGAAACCACGCCAGTTGGCGAAGATCATCAATGGCAGCTGCTCACCCTTGTTGAAATCGTTGATTGCCTGTGCGGTCTTGTAAGCCGAGTTGGGGAACCAGACACCACCTGCTTCCATGAACACCTGTTCGGTCGAGTCAGCATTGGCGGGATCGGCGGGGATGATGTTTTCGACCGTGCGCGTCTCCACCGCGACGACACCCATGGGGATACCACCCAGACGAGCGCGGCCAACGACAACCGTACGGGCCCATCCGCTCAAGGTCTCGACAAATGAGTCGTGATCGAAGAAACCGCTGAGCCATCTGCCATTCTCGTTCTTGCCTGCCAAGAAGAAGCGGGGGTCGGAGGGGCCCTTGGGCGGCATGTACTCGATCTCACGGTCGACGGGATCCGCACCAAGACGCATTGTCACCGGCGCACCACGGACGTCTGGCACATACGACAACCAGCGCACAATCTTCTCAATACCCTCGAGATCGTTTTCGGCGGTCAAATGCGAGACACCGTTCTTGTACATGATCTGCGTGCCACCGAGCTGCAAGTTGGACGTGTACACCTCACGGCCAAGCACCTTGTTCAAAGCGGGCGCACCTGTCAGGATGATGGGCTGGCCCTCGTTCTGGACGGTACGCTGACCAAGACGGACGAGATAGGCACCGATACCGACCGAACGGCAGGTGACCAGCGTAATCGTAAAGATGTCGTCGTACGCGCGCGACGTGGCACCCGCAATCAGACCAGAGCCGCGCAAGTTCTCCACACCAAGACCGTCTGTCTGACCGATCACGTCGGTGATGCGGCAGCGGCGCTCGCCATCGTCCTCGATTTCTTCGACCAGCACGCTCTTGTTGGCACTGCTGTCCAAGGCGTTGTACTCCTCGGGCGTCAGGTACAGGTACTTGAAGCCGGCAGCCGGGTTGGAGGCATCCTTCCACGCGGCACGGAACTGGCTGATCAGCTCATCAGCAAGACCAATGCGGGCACCAGAGTTGGCAGACAGGTAGATACGGGGAAGACCCAGCTCGCGAGCACGCTCAGACGCCTTGTAGAACACCATGTCTTCGGCGACACCGAACGAACCGATCTTGAAGGTGATGTCGTTGGCAATCACGACAGCACGACGGCCACGAGGATACTCGGGCGTACGCAGCGTGAGGATCCAGGCCACCATACCGACGGTGTTGGTGCCAGGCGCACGGTCGATCTCCTGCAGCACACCATCCTCGTCCAGCACCAGCTCCTTGGCCTCGACGACCTGGCTGGTCGGAGGCTTCACGTTGGGGTTCTGCTTGGCGGCCTGGGCCCACTGGTTATGGATCGCCTGACGGAAGAGCTCGGGGAAATCGTACACGTAGGTCGTGCCCATCAGATGGGCCTTGTAGCGACGAGGCTGGAGCCATTCCTTGGTGGGGTAGGGCGTCGACAGCGGCTGCATGTGCATCGAGCCAGGAATCTTACCCACCGACTTGAGGACCCAACCGCTCTTCTCGGTCTTGACTTCCTGGTAGGTGTCCATCTTCAGAATGAAACCAGAGACGTTGTCGACGGTGAAACGCAGCGGAATGATGGGCGCGTCGGGACGCTTGGACTGCACGTTGAAGCGGATTTCGGCGCCGGTGACACGCAGCTTCCAGAGACGCTTGCCGTGACGGTCGACAAAGTCCTTGAGGGCGTGCTGGACCTCGTCGGCCTCGATGGCAAAGGTGGGGATGAAGTTGATGAACAGATGGTTACAGTCCGAGTTCTTGTACTCGTGGCTGACGATCTCCAAGGTGTCCAAAATGTCGTTGAGCAAGCGGTCACTTTCCGAAATCAAGTAGTCGGCGGTGCGCATGGAGTTCTTGACACGACCGGGTCGGACCAGCGCACGGATGAAGAAGCGGCAATCCGAGGGATTTTCCTTGGCGACAGCGTAGTAGACGTGCATCTGGCGGTTCTCGATGAAGCAGGGCTTGATGTCGAAGTTGGACAGACGTGCAAGCTCGAGCTGGTAGGCCATGGCGGGCTCGATGTGGCGGATGGTTTCGTCTTCCTTGTAGTCCTGGCGCTCACGGAAGGTGTAGTAGTCGGGCCACTGGTTGGGGCGGCACACGACGATCGAGAGACGGCGCAGGTAGGCCTTGCGGAAGGCGTCCTTGTTGGCATTGACGATCTCGGCGATCTTGGGGCGCCAGTAGGCGTCATCCTTGTCTGCTTCGCTCGAGATGGCGATGTTCAGGATGTTCTCCATGCGCTGCTCCTTCTTGGGCTGGGCATCGATCATCATGGGAGGCAGCGGCTCACCTTCGTAGGCAGTCAGGATGCGAGGCATCTCGTCCGCCAGCTGCTCCAGCGATCGGCAGGCCACCATGGCACCCGTACGGATTGGCTCTTCCTCGGTCTTGTTGAGCAGGAAGGTCAGATCGGAGTAGGAGGCGATACGCTTAGAGGGGTCGAGGCCGTGGCCAGCAGTCTGCAACAAGAACTTCCAGGCGACGATGTAGGGCTCGCGCTCCAGGTTGTAGGCAACGTCCAAGATCTTGTAGGCATGGTAGGAGCGGCGGCAGTAGACTTCCAAGGCGGCCAACGAGATGTAGGGATCGCTGTGGTAGAAGAAGTTGGGCAGGACGTCAAAGACGTTGAACTTGGTGTCGATCAGATCCTTGAAGGTGTCGTAGCTGGGGGTGCGGTACTCGGTGCCTCCACCATAGACGCTTTCGGTGACGGAGCTCTTCAAGATCTGGTACATCTGCGCCTGGCGCTCTTCGTACGAAGGCAGCTGGCAGAGGATCAGCAGCTCGCGGGTCTTGAGGGCGACCTTTTGCGTGGCGCGGTTGTCGATTTCGGAAAGACGCTTCAGGATGGGGGTGAAGTACTTGTCGGTAGCACCGCCCGCGGCGACAGGGCAGGCGACGTCGAGCAGCATCAAGATCAAGTTGTTCTTGATGTTCACCTTGGAATGGGACAGGATGATGCTCAAGACCTTGTCCAAATCGTCCTTGTTCTGGTCACGCAGCGACATGATAACTTCTTCCTCCCGCTGCTGGGCACCAAAGAGAATCTCGACGTCGTAGTACAGCTCCATCAACTGGACGTAGACGGAGTACTCGTGACGCTTCAAGCCCTGGCTGTAGCGGTCGAGGATTTCGGTGAGCGGAGCGACGGCGTTCTTGTAGGCGGTTGCTTCAGCCTGCGAGGTGATGTGCTGGCGAGCAAAGGTCTCGATGGCCTGCTGCATCTCGAGCGTCGGGAAGTCTTGCTTGGCGTCGTGAGCCTTGTCAAAGATGGTATGAAGGGTCTGTTCCAAACGCTGAGGCATACGGCCAGAGAGCACGGACATGGTGGCGGTCATTTCCGAGTAGGGCAGCTCAGGGTCGCGCAAGATATCGGCGAGCTCCTTAACGACGGTCTGAACCAAGGCCTGGTTGTCGTAACCCTGGAGAATGTGTTCCAAAATGCCCTTGGTGGCATGGAAGCGCTGGATGGGCTTGTCACCGGTGATGTGAGGGGGGCCGAAGACAGGAACCTGACCGGTGAAGGGCAAGGCGTGCTTCACACGGCTAGGATCATCCAGCGACAGAATACCGATGATATCACCGGCTTCCAGTGTCGCACCCACTTGTTTGATAAACTGCACATGGCCGTCCTCGGAAGCAATCAAAGGCATGTACATTTTCATGACCTGAAAAAAAAAAAAAAAAAAAAAAAAAAAACGCAGATGTCGTCTGTCAGCTCTAGCAGCTCTCCCTCCCTCCCTCTCTCTCTCTCCTTCCTAATGGATGTACGTTTTACGTTACCTCAATTTCGGCGTAGGCTTGACCGGCCTTGACATGGTCGCCGTTTTCCAGCAGGAGGCTCACCAATTTACCTGGCGAGGGACTTCGCAGTTGGGTAGGGTCACTTTCCTTCTCCAGAAGGCAGGTCTTTCCGTCAATCATCAGACGGGTTGCCTGGACTTCTTCGCGGGAGTAAGTGGTGTGGGACTTACCGCCGATGGAGACGAGCAGGCCGCCATCGGAGAGGTCGCGAATGCCGACCTGGGTCTTTGTGCCGTTCAGGTACAAGGTGTAGATGCCAGGGGCGGAGCGAGTGACGGTGAAGTTGTAGCGGACGTTTTCGTAGATGAAGTCGACGGTGAAGACGGTTTTGAGCGAGTCCTTGGCGGGGACCTGACCCTTCTCCAGGCTGGTCTTGAACTGCTGCCAGCATTCCTGGAAGGCGGAGTGGGCCTTGGTGACGGCACCGCAGAAGACGGCGAGCATGGTGTCAGGGCGTTCGGCTGTCAGTTTCTTGGAGATCAGCATGTCGAGCCAGCCGGTGTTAATTGTGTTTTCTTCGAAATCGGGAGTTTCGAGCAGGCGAATGATGTATTCGACGGTGGTGCGGAAGTCACCGCGAATGGAGAGTTCTTTGAGGGCGATGACCATGTTCTTGCGGGCCTGCTGGCGGTTTTCACCGTAGGCGAAGATGTGGCCAAACTGCGAGTCGGCATACTCGTGCAGGCCGCCTGCGGAGACGACAGAGAAGTAACCCCAGACGTTGGTGCTTGATCTGAAGTTGAGTTCCTGCATGATACCGGAGGAGGGTTTGAAGCCTGCGTCCGGGTTTTCTGCGGTGATGCGGACGGCGATAACGTGGCCCTTGGGCACGGGGCGGCGGGTGCTTTGCAGCGAGGTGGGGCTGGTGAAGTCAAAGTCGATTTCGGAGGCGCTGCTGGGGTGGACGCCGTAGAGCACGCGGATGTCGCGGATGCGGTGCAGCGGGATACCCATGGCAATCTGGAGCTGGGCTGCGGGCAGGTTGACGCCGGAGACCATTTCGGTGGTGGGATGTTCGACCTGCAGTCTTGGGTTGAGCTCGAGGAAGTAGAACTGTTCGTCGTGGTGGCTGTAGAGGTACTCGACGGTACCTGCAGAGACGTAGCCGACGAGCTTACCGAGGCGGACGGCGGCCTTTTCCATCTGTTCGAAGACGTCTGGCTTGGCGATGGTGACGGGAGCTTCTTCGATGATCTTCTGGTGACGGCGCTGGACAGAGCAGTCTCTGCCGAACAAGCTGATGGCGTTACCGTACTGATCGGCGAGCAACTGGACTTCCAAGTGTCTGGCGTTGCCGGCGAGCTTCATGATGAAGATGGGTGAGCCTGGGATTTCACCCTGGACCTGGGCAAAGGCCTGCTTGAAGTTGGAGGGATCCTCGACCTTGCGGATACCCTTACCTCCACCACCCTCGGAGGCCTTGATCATGACGGGGAAGCCAATTTTTTCGGCGGCGGCAAGACCTTCCTCGGCCGTCTTGACACAGGCGTCCTGGTATGCCTTATCTGGCACGACGACGTGGCCGGCCTGATCCATTTCCGTATCAGAAATACCGTCACCACTCCACCCCATGGTGGGCACCTGGGCGCTCTGAGCCACGATGGTCGAGGAAATTTTGTCACCAAGCGAACGCATGGCGGAGGCGGGAGGGCCAATAAAGAGACACTTGTGTTTGGACTTGGCCAGCATTTCTGGCAAACGAGGGTTTTCGGAGGCATGACCCCTAATGTCACACAAACCCAAAATTAGTGGGTTTAGTGATAAATAGCAGAGCAACACACACTTACCATCCAGCCCATACAGCGTGCACACCGGTGCGTTCAGCGACGTCGACGATCAGTTCGACGTTTGCATAGTTGTTGTTGTTGGAGCCACCGGGCACTTCAACGTAGTTGTCGGCCATACGAATGTATTCGGCGTTTGCTTTGAGATCTTCAGGTGTTGCCATGACAGTGAACTCGATCGCGCGTTCGTTGCCAAAAGTTTCATAGGCCCACTTGCGTACTGATCGGATCTCCTTCATTGCAGCCATACCATTGTTGGCAATAAGTACTTTACTGATAACTGTGTGACCTTCATGGGATTTGACAAAGTCTCTGACAGGTCCTTGGGGCGCCTTGTCAACGGAGTTGCCACCTTTGGGCGGAAAAAAAAAAAAAAAAAAAAGTTAGTTTCGTAACGAGGTAGCGCCGGGGAGGAGGTTGAGTCTTACCGAGAAAGTGGCTAGCTAGAGTAGAATGTTCAACCATGACGAATATACAAGAATTGGATAGATAGGAGAAATGAGAATATTTGTTATCGAAGATATGTAGGTGTGTATATGTGTTTGTGAATTAGGAAAATGTGGTTGGATGGTATGTAACAAGTCGGAAAAATAAGGGGGATGTAGTATCAGCAAACCTCCGCAGAGAACGATGTGTTTGTA
Source organism: Saksenaea oblongispora B3353 (assembly GCA_000697495.1). Classification (NCBI taxonomy): domain Eukaryota; kingdom Fungi; phylum Mucoromycota; class Mucoromycetes; order Mucorales; family Saksenaeaceae; genus Saksenaea; species Saksenaea oblongispora. The sequence continues at coordinate 136,953 of JNEV01001124.1, read as the reverse complement.
TTTTTCTTGCCACCGTCAAGAAAAAAAAGAAGTCGAGAGGTGCGAAACCCAAAACTCAGCAAGAAGTTTGTAGTATCTGGGTTGTAAAGTGACTGTAAAACGGGTCGGGGTGTTTGGTTGCACCCCAACGGGTGGAGCGACTTTGAGGAAGACAACAATTGTTCAGTAGGGGCTTACAAGGGGGCCCGCCAGTAAGCCAACTTTTTTTTTGGGGGACACGATGGACTTTGGGGTTAATTTTTTTTTTCTTTTTTTTTTTTTTTTTACTGTGTCTATTTCCTAACACTGTTGAGGTTTACTCAACAACTTATTTGCTATCTTGGTTAACTTTCCCCCATAGCTTCATGACTTATTAAACCAAAGAAAATCAAATAAGGATGAAGAGATAGAATACGGTAAGATTTATTTGTATTTATTTGGATTACTACGGTGAACACAAGGAGATAGTCATACTCGGGTTTCATTCAGAGGAATGTCAAGGGAAGATAATCAGAAAAAAGGATAAGAGATATTTTTCCGTCATTTGTCTCAGTCGGTATTTTTTAGCGGACAATGAAAATCCAAATCCCCAGTAAACTTTTTTTATATTCATTTGGATGGACCATTTCTTTTGTAGTAAAAGTAAAGCATGGGCCACATACAGCGATTGTACAACAATTGCTAAATCTAATTCCTTGGCATATCTTCTCATGATGGTTACACGAATATACCGTTTTTAAAAAAGATCACCGTTCCTTGGCATTTCACATTGGGATGACAACAGTTCATTTACTTGTTCACTTTTTTGTAAAAGAAAATGATCGTCGTTATTTTTTCTTTCATTGAACAAAAAAAAAAAAAAAGATAAACAATACAAAAAAAGAGATAAAGACATATAAATAGAAACACCAAGTCCGATTTTCAACAACTTCTTTTTTTTTTCTCTCTCTCTTATACAATCGCCTATGTACAAATGATAATATTAGCAGTAACCCGTCGTATGTCTGCCTGTCTGTGCGTGTATGTGTGTGTGTGTGCGTGTGTGTGTGTGTGTGTGTGTGTGTGCGTGTATGTGTTGTGTTGTCTTTGTGGTTTGGAAGGAAGGAATGAATGTCGCATAATAACAAATAAGAAGAAAAAGGAAAAAAAAAAAAGCACCGAACAACAGATAGTAAAAAAAAAGAGAAAAAAGTGGTATAAAGAAAAAGAGATTCAACGTCTAGTAGTGTGCACTTGCAGAGGATAGATAGGCCGAAGCAGGAGGATGATGCATCAAGGTATGCGCATTATCCCATGGTGGATACATGCCAGGTAGAGGTAGATGTTGAAGTGTAGCAGGTGGCATGGTAGAAGATGAAGAAGTAGATTGTACTAGAATATCTTCTGTCTTTCTCTTGTTTGTTTGAGGTTGTCGCTGTTGTTGTTCTCGTTTTTGTTTTCTCCATTGTTTGCGCAGTTCTTTAAATTCAACAGGGTGTCGTTTAGGTCCCTAAGAAAAAAAAACAAAATCAGTAAAAAGAAGAAGAAGAAAAAAAGATTTTACTTACATGACCTTGCATACAAACATGTGCATTTAAATGATTGAGAGTTCCATAGGCTTTGGTACAACCAGGGTAGTTACAATGATAAAGTCGTTCGACTTCATGGTACTTGCGTCTTGGTCTTTTTTTCTGACTTACACCAGGAAGAGAAACAAAAGAAAAGACTTTGTGTTGATTGATATCGGCGGTTGTTGGAGATAAACCATCGGTAACAGAAGGTGGTGGAGATGGTAATTCATGCCGAGAATAAGGCATAGAAGAAGGATAAACAGCTACAGCAGTAGGAGTAGGTGGAGTAGTAGTTTGTATCATGGTAGAAGGTACAACAGTATGAACGGCTTGAATTTCTTGAGTTGTTTGAGGATAAGTTTGCATAGGATGACCAGGTACAACATAATAAGATTGATGTTGTTGTCTAAAACCACTTGAATAGACAGGGTCCATTGGAGAAGGATAGATCATAGTTTTTCCATGGGAAGGAACAGTTTGTTGTTGATAAACCATGGAAGAATCAGGTCGTGGCTGAGTTGTAGTAATAGTAGGAGATTGATCTTCACATAGTTGTTGTTGTTTTGGTGGTAATAACTGAGATAATGGTGGTAGAGAAGGACCAGATAAACCAGCAACGGCAGCGACAGCAGCAGCAGCAGCAGCTTCAGCTTCAACAGGAGAAGTTGATTGAGTTGTTGTTGTTGTTGTATGTTGATAAGAAGAAGGGTTCATATAAGTAGTATAATTCGATTTATTGCCACCTCCAGTATTTTCTCCTCCGTTACCCCCTCCAGTAGGTGTATGAAAAGAAGAATACATATCAGGAGTAGTGGCATAAGCTGGATGATGAGAAGGATAAAAAGCAGCAGCAGCAACAGCAGCAGCAGCTACAACATGTTGTTGTTGTTGATGTTGTTGATGATGATAATGTGTTGTTGAACGAGAAACAGGAGATACCATAATGATGATATAAAGAAAAAGAGATAAAAGAAAAAGCAGAAAGGTAGAAAATAAGAAAGAAGAATTGAAAGGAGAAGAAGGATGCACCGAAAGTACATTTTTTATTGAGCAGTTTTTTTTTTTTTTTTATAAAATAGGTTAAACCCGAAAAGGATTGACCTGGGTCACCCTAATTTATAACGATCCAATAATGATACCGAAAGTTGTTCGCAGATCCCTATCTACAAAAACCGTATAGCTTGTCACGTACTCAAGATCGTGCAACCATTAATTTAATATACAGCCTTTTTCTTTTTTTTTTTTTTTTTTTTTTTTAACACTCGTGCCAAAGTCCATTTTTGTTATTTTTTGTCGATCCTTTTGTTTAATTCCGAAAGAAACTGACAAAATACTTCTTTAAACATTTATATATATATATTTATTTATTTTAAATAGAAAGTAAAAAAGAAATAAGGAAATGACCTGACGTCAGTCGTAGATCATATGTGTTATGTTTTTTTTTCTGCGTTCCATATGAAAAATCGTTCGATGGCTTAGAAAGAAGAATTTAAGGTTGCATTTGTCTTACAGCCAAGCGGACGATCCTTTTAACTCGATCACATTTGATTATTTATTATGAAGTTTTTTGTTTCATGAACACAGACACGTTTAGAAAAAATCGCTCGTTTTCGCCCATTTGTACAACCTCCCCCGTCCATCCGATGCGTCATTGTGTCACCAAAAGGACCCAGTCAGCGAGGATCGACGATCTCGCGTCTTCAATCTTATACTCCGCTTATTCTTACCCGTGATCGTCATTGGTCGATCCTTCATCAACCTCAAATTGATAGAAAACCTATCTCAATCTTGTTACCTTAAAAACTCTATAGGAAAAACGGAAAAACTATTGATTTTCTGCGGTACAGTTAAAAAAGAAAAAAAAAAAAAAAGAAAAAGGATCGTGCGACTCATCTTTATTATCACGCGCACATACACATTTGAGTATCTCGGATGAAACGGCTTTTTCCGCTTATTTTTCTTTAACCGTCAGGTGTCAAGCTTTTTGATTACTCTCTCTCTCTCTTTTTCTCTTTCTTTTTGTATCTGTATGATTCTTCATTTGCATGATTCCTAAAATAAATAAAAAAAAGTGATTTAAACTTTCCTACTCTTGGAAAAGATAAATGGAAGAAAAAAAAAGTGTGACGGTTCTATACGCCACATGAAGAAGAAACAATCAACTTTGATTATGCTTTTTCTTTACTTCTTTAGGTTTTCCCCCCAAAAAAAGAAAATGAACCTTAGTTCAATTCTAGCGTTAAAGATGTGAAACCTTCACATTGAACATGTCGATCATTTGCAAAGCCATTTTAAAAATATTAACGCCTTTTGTATTTCAACGGCGCCACAAAGTTTATCAGTCTTCTCAGTTTGCGGAGTCATTCTGGGGAAAATTAAGCAATCCAACGGAGATTTAAAAAAACCAAGCAGAAAAAGTAAAAAAGCTTGTAAGAGTAATCAGTATACTTGCCTTTCTTGATTTTCTATACTGATATCATGTGTTAAGTAACCCCACAGATTGAGTGAATAATAATAAAAAAAAATTTTTTTATCTTTGTTGTTGTTGTTTCATCATTCTTAAAATCCTATATGTTGGATCATGTAATGCACTGATATTCAGTTTAACTAATGCGATGCAACTTAAATCTTTTTAACTCTTCTTTTACTACTATAGATTGATTTTAATCATGAAACTTTTGAATAAAAAGGAGAAGAAAAAGGTAACACAATGACTAGGAAAAGAAAACGTTACTAATGAAAATTTTATTGGTTCACGATGTCTAAGCCAAAAAAAAAAAAAAAAGGACAAAGAAAACATGAGTTACTAAGTATTACACTGAAATTTTTTTCTTTTTCTTTTTTGCTGTCAGAATAGAATAAATCCCAAGTTTTTTCTTTTTTTTTTCTCTCTTGTCCCAGGTACAACATACTGTAATGTAACATAACCAACCCCTGCACGTCGGAATAAAATAGAAAACAAAAATGACCCGCCTTTCCCACAAATCTACTAACTCTTTTTTCTTCTCCTTCTTCCTATTACTATTCAGTAGAGTGAAAACCGAATAAAACACGTTTCTACCCTATCGGCGACTAAATCGATGGGAAATCGAGGGAATATCATCCAACAAGAATTACAGAATTTATGCATGAATTCTTTTTTTTTTTTTTTCCTTTTTCTTGTTGCATCTCCCATATACCATTTCTAGAAGAACTTTCGGTATACATCTTAAAAATCAAAAAAAAAAAATTTTTTTCCTTTTTTTCTTTTTTCTGTTTGTAGCGATAGATGTTATAAACAACCAAAAGAATAAGGGAAAAATAATAAAGTTCATGCAAATGGATTGACAGCCAATATACGGAGGAGTGGTGGCGTCCTTACCATTTCAATACTTACCACCACTCTAATTTTGTCAAGTGCCTTAATCGTTTGAGATCCTTGATCTGTACTATAAGCTGTACTATCAGATAATCGAGCTCGTACAATTGAAGCACGTCGACTTGTAGATCGTGTTGTTGTTTCAGGTCGACGTGAACTCGACATAGATGACATTGGACGTATTTCTTCTCGTGCTTGTTGAATTCCCAAATCATTTACTACACATTCATCCAAGGAATTCTTGTTAATCCTTGTCGTTTTTGTTTCTTCTTCTTCTTCTTGTTCTTCACTACTATGGTTCTGCATTTCTTCAAATAAAGCATCTTCATCCATTTCATCATCTTCTTCCTCTTCATCAGAAAGACTCCATTGACTTTGTTTTCCTGTCGATGTATCCATTCCCTTACGCCAGTACATCGTTAAAGCTCGCTCTTCTGCATCAAAATTTGATCGCCATACAGGTAAATTGGCCAAATGGACTCGCTTTTCCATGTTAAGGTCAAGAACCATCACATCGAAATACTGATCAAATACTGCCACAACGATAGCCTCTCGGTCCATTGCTTTTTGTTTGAGATACAATGATAAGAAAAGAAGACGACTTTGCTCCATTGCATATAACGCTGCATCTTTTTTCACGTTACAATGTTGTGCCAGTTTTTGTACATTATCCGAATCCAAATAAAAATGTTCTAGTTCATACCATGTTAAATAAATACAACAGTCCATTTTTCTTACCCTCATCATTCTCCAAAGCTGACAGAAGCTGCCGGTGAACAATAATATCAGAAAATCGACGACTTGGTGCAGTAAAATGTGTAAATAAAGGTTGGTTGAGAGCATAATGCGAATATTTAAGTATATCCAACGTGCCCGTACAGAAATATTTAGGTGGTGCCATCGTTTTTAGTACAATCACAGACACCAGCTTACGAAGCTGCGCATTTTGAATCGATGTAATCGACTGCTCCAGTTTACCCGCATTCGTAATATCAAGCTGTACACCAAGATACTGCTGTGCATACAGTTTAAGCTCAAGCTAAATAACGAGATGAACAAACGCTTTTTCTTCACTTCTTTCTTCTCTTACAATTTTACGTTCCAACGGTGGCGCATGACGACGTAGTAAGGCTTGTTCCGGAAGATGTCTTGAAATCTTTTGAGCAGTACAAGCATTCGCAAGTAACATGAACTCCTTGACAAGCTGAACCGCCTTTTGTCGCTTTCGAATCGAAATACCACTGACTTGCTTCTTGTCATCAAATTCAAACTCAAGTTCATCTCGTCTTTGAGACATAGCTCCCTCGTTAAATCGATTCAGGCGAAGCTGCTCAGCAATACCAGACAGCAATTGGATATCTTGCTCAATCGCACGACATGTACTTTCATCAGCAACTCCCTCCAGCTGGCCCTGAAGTGCTTTCTCCGCATCGTCAAATGTAAGTTGAGCTGTCGATCTAATCCTGTCGTTCAAAAAACACACACACACACACACACACACAAAAGGTTTGCGTCGCTTACCTGACAATGGTTTTTCCCATCCATGTGTCCAAGAGATTGCCATGTTTACTAAGCTTCCATATCACCGACAGGCCCGCTCTATCCATCCTCAGTTGAGTTGCTTTTTCCTTTTCCATTTGGCTCCTCGTACCTTCGTTCACCAGGGGTAAAGTTGGTAAACCCTGTAGTCAGTGCTTGGGGGACCATCGGTACCGAATGATGGACCAAATGAACATGCACACCCCGGGCACGTGCTTCTTTATCCAAGGGTGAATGCGGCTTGATGAAATGGGACACATCTGCCACATGGACACCCACTTCATACGTCTCGTCACCAAGGGGTTGAATCGACAGCGCATCGTCAAGTACTAGAAAAGCAAGTGTCGGTCACACACCCATCCATGCCTACAGTCCCGCTGCTCGCTCCTTACTGTTCGACCCTGAAGGGTCAATCGTAAACGTCCGAACATGACTTAAATCGCGACGGCCCTCCTCCGAAAACGCATACCCCGCTTGTGGCAGACACTGCATCACCGCCTCGGAAAACTCGGTGTCCGTTACGTTGTTATCCGCCAGGATGGCCCGCGTCTGAGAGGAAAGATCAAACACCGATCCCAGCTCTTCGCCTAGCGTGCCAAACGGATGCAACGATGTGATCGGCCATCGTTTGATAGAGCCCTGCATGTGAAAAATGAGACCGCTACATATGACCCTAGTGCAACTTACCACAAAAAGACGCATCGCATAATCCTCGCTATGCTCGACAAAATTGGCTGGAGCCTGGTCAATGGGGATCGCAATCAAGGGCACACGTTTATCCGTCGCCTTGAACCACACAATCCTCGGCACTTCCTTTTTATCTGTCGCCTGCTCTTCCTCATTCCGTTTATGGTTGGGTCGCATCAACGTCAAGTTACTACATTCAACCATAAGAAAACGTGCTGGATCATCACAGCCCGATTTTTTTTTTTTTTTTTTACCCAGAGAACACTTGGTTCTGCGCACGTTCTAAGATCGCCACAACCACACCGCAGTACTTGGGCTTCACTTTGTCCACATCCTCGTCTCCACCAAAGATAATCTCATTTTCATCTTCTTCATCAGGCAATCGCACACGCTGTTGACCCCCGTTTCGCGCAAGTTTGGCTTCCTCCTTCTCCTTTTTCTCCCGCAGTACCTTGTCCACATCCACGAGACGGACCGCCACCACATCTCCCTCCAGCGCGCGATTGCGGTCGCGCGAACCGCAGATATAAATGTCGGCGTCCAACTCCTCGCAGTACACATACGCATCGCTCCGATTCCGCTTGTTGACACGCAGCGTGCCTCGCACAAGCTGCCGCGATCGAAACAACGGGGTGAGTGCGGAAAAAGGAAGATGGGCAACAAACAGGGGACGCCGTTGGTGCGGATTCGCATCGTCACGGGTAAAATTGACTTTCGTAGGCGTAAAAGGGACCAGGTTAAACGATCGGGACTGTGTCCGTGGCGAATAGGGCGGTAAAACAGGCCCGGAACCTAATCGGTTCTTAGCGAAAAAAAAAAAAAAAAATTCCTCGCACTTACTGGCTCGCCAGTCGTTATCAAAGTTGCGCGACGACCGCCGACTCGACGAGGTCGACGCCGACGGCGGCTGCGGCGGCTTCTTCTCATCTAACGAAAGGTTCAACGGCTTGTTAAAGACAATCCGCTTGCCCGACCGTCCGTTGCCAGACGACGCTAGGCTCTCAAAGTTTTCCGAAAGGGGTGGCAACGACATGCGTTTGTCAAACGTCGACGCATCCGAATACCGTCGGTTAGGACGTACATAATCATCCGACCGCTCCTTCTCACCCATCTCCTTTTTCTTGCTAAATGTCCCCATCAACTTGTCTCTTGTCTCGGCCAACGCCGCCTCTCGGGTCACCTCCTCGCTAATACTCTCAGCTCGTCGTCTTCGCTGACGATCTTCTGCATGCATCGTCAACGACGACGCTGACAGCTGTCGTCGGTGCCGACCCTCTTCCTTCGGCGCACACGGTCGCAGCGTCTTTAGCGTATTAATCATGTCCTTAATCGAATCCATCGTGACTGAGTCTCGTTTCGCCCCTTCACCTTCCTCGGTAAGCGTTTGTAACCCAAAGTTTCGACGCCCGCTGTGATTGGACAACATCGACGTACTAGCCGATCTTGAACGCTGCCCACCACCTCGCTGAAAACTGCTGCTCACAGCTTGGAACGATCTTCGCTTTTCATTATCTGCTCCGTCCAACTGCAAAATACACATTCAGCACGTTGTCCGTCCATCGCAATAGCTACCTTCTGCTCTGGTGGAGAGTCAAATAAGCCACGTGTGCTCTCCGGTGCCGTTTGCTGTTCCAAGTTCTCCATAAAGATTAAAAAAGGGAAAAAAAGGAAAGGGGAAAAGGAAGACGATTTTTTGCTTGTGCTTTATGAAGATGCGGTCCTTGAAATCGATCATTAAACTCGGACCTGGTAAACTTACTGCCCCTATTCCACGACCCCCCCTTTTTTTCTCCCCAACAGGCTAAGCATGTCGTAGACTTCTCTATACTACTACTACTACTACTGACTGCAACTAAACCATGGACTACCATTTAAATCCCTGAACGTCACTGTACTATAACACCATTGCCAGCGTTCGTGTTCGGGGGGAACCATCCCGCATGATATCATGGATGCTTTTGTGACTTCCCATCTCAACAAAACTTGCTATCTGACATCTTGTGCACGCTCCATAGCCACGCTTTGAAGAGCCCTAATTTTCGTTACTAAAGCTGTGTAACATCAGAATAAATTGAATATTTGTCAATACGAATTACAGTAATGCCTTCCCTTCCTTGACAGTATCCTTGGGCGTTGCCACCTGCGCTGCACGTGAACCAGCACTTCTTGTCGCTCTCCTCCCACAACTTGAGCCATCCGATGGGTTTACATTGCGTATCTAAACGGAGCACACTACCATGCCATTCATCGAAACAACAGGTGGAAGATGTACAATGGCAACATCATTTGAAGTTACGCTTGGTTTCACAAGAAATGTTGCATTGCAAAGAAGAACTGGGCCGTGTGACTCTCCCTCAGGCACTATGGACGCTACCACGTCTGTGCTTTAACAGCTATCTGTTGTTGACTGGTGGTTGCACAGATGGGCTACTGTGATAGCCACAATGGAAAGCAATGCATATTCAGCAAAAGCAGCGACATAGAAGATCCGCCTCACTCAGCGAAGGCAACATGTGAAAATTTGGATCCCGATGCTGATCATTCTCACTTTGGCTGATAAAAGAGCATGCTCTTGGTAAGTACCAGTGTTGTTTACTATTTTGTGTAACCACATACTCCCAACACACCCTACGTATTCTTTTATCTTTGGCTTTATCTGCATATAGCTATATGTTCTCTTCATTCGTTCGGCTATCTGCTCAAAAAAAAAAGAAGAACGTCTTTCTCGGATGTTTGTTCTTAATCATCTTGGCAAATTCTGGCATGCATGGTATTAATTAGAGTTTCTATCATGTCGACAATCTCTCAGAAAGGACACAATGCTTACTTTATTTGATCCTGTTTCGGGGAACAGGAGATCTATTTTGGGAAGTAGATTTTCGTCTGTACCTAATGTTTCGATTGGTCGGTCCACTGCAGAAATCAGACAATCTCTCTCCAATTTTCTGAAACATAGTAGACGTGTCCTTATTCGTCATGCTGCACGAGTATTCAAAAAGACATAATCGATGTAGTCCTCGAATAAGCTAGCTCAAATTTATCCTAGGTTTGATGGTATCCTATCCCATTTAAATCCGGAATTCAGGTGGATTTCTCATGAATTGTTGTAATACCTGGACCTGTTGCCAATTTCAAGAATGACTCACCCGTTCATCATGTACTATTCGGCGTGAAGCTGTTGATCCTGCCCACAATGTTTCAAGTTACAAACCACGGTGCTAAATGCTTGGAATCTTCATCGTGCTCGTGTTTTGCCATCATGCCATGACCATTCCTGTGCATAACAAAAGAAAGCATCTTGTTTGTCCCTTTTCTTCAGGAGGAATGGTTATTCTGGATGTTTTAGAGTTCCCACTGTGTCTTGTTCCGGATGAAGCTCTCAAACTGGTCTGATAAAACGGACTCGTATCCCCATGTCTATCCATACCAACAAGTACTACTTTTATTTCATTTTTTTCTCATCTGAAAAGCAGTCAATCGAGAGAGAGAAAAAGAAAGAGGGATCCTCGTGCTAAGTTATCCTCCATGTGTTACATAACAAGCACAAGAGTGTGCGGAATGGCAGTGTATACATATGTGCAAAATACCACTTTCCTACAACTGAAGTAATAACTTTTCTATATATATATGTAAAAAAAAAAAAAAAAAAAAAAAAAAAAAAAGGTTTACTATGAGCAGATGCTGCAAACGCAGAATAGACAATGATACACTCCTCTTTAGAAAAGACTGTCTGAGATGTCAGGATCGGAGACATTAGCTAGCGTTTAAAGAATCATTTACATACGTCTTCCATCATGCCAACCAAATTGAACATTTGCGTTATCAATTATTAAACTTTGTATAGCTCTATTTGGGAAACACACCAAACGTAAGCCTTTCTTCACATGATGACGGCTCTTATCCTGCCAATAGGCATAAATTTGCATGATGAAAAAAAAATTTATTTCGTGTGTACAGTAGTTGAATAAAGAGCTCTAGCAACGCCAACTATTTTGTAAGACATGAAAGCTGGCGTAGAAATGTTCGCAGCAGCGAAAATAGCTCCTTTGAGATAGTGATCGCTGAAAAACTAGCATCAACCGGTAAAAGAGCGACAAAAAACATTTATTTCGTCAGAGCTATCTTTCCCTCGATGTCGTATTATTCTTTCGTTGAAAACACGTGGTCAGATCAAAAGTTCCGTTCCTTGCAGAGATATATGAAACTGACTGCAATGCACCTGCAGGGATCGTGATAAACTTTCAGCTAAAATATCCAAAGCGCGCTGCTGGGGAGAAGAATCTCGGTCGTGCTGTGGAATGTTCGTCTTGATAATACTACCAAACCTGTTGCATAGTAAGCTCTGTTCCTCAAGTATCGAACGAAGGGCAGAGACATACAGGGTCGACAACAGCTGTATGAAATTTGACCACTGCATGTAGATGCCAAGGAAAGCCGATGTCTGTGTCTCTAGTGAGTACGCTTTCATTTGATACATATACACTGCTGACTTCCATTTGAACATGTCAAACGTAGGCCAACTGAAAAAATGTAGCCATCAATTTCGAAGATCTCCATCTGGCTTCCAACGCAACACGACTAGGACATACGGGTAACTGAGCTAAATCCAATTTGGTCAGCAAAAGAAAAAAAAAATTGGAACGCTTAACGAAACTTGTCATTCATTCATTTCCTTATCATTAACTCGTGCAACTATCACTTGATTGCTGTCCAATTTTCCCAGAACTTCCCACCTTAGGTAACATTGTTTGATCAAATGCTCCACTACTGCCGATTTGGGGATGGTAATGTTTAAGGTACATCATCTGAAGAGGATCCAAATCAATCGCAACGGAAGATAATTCCTTTTCGGATTAATAGAAAAGAATTGCGTCAACGCATCCCAGTTCACAGCTGAAGGGCGTCGTGATGATCGCGAACGGCTCTGATCGCCAACCGCAACATCTTTCTTTACTGCACGCTGTTCTTCAACGTTCTACTATGCAGAAATGTTTTTGCTGAAGCATCTTCATATGATCTACCTTTGTCAATGGACACACATGTTTGAAGGCACCCGTCTTCAGCCTAATCCATTCTCGGCAATTGTTGCTCAATGTGGCATAGCAGTTAGGTCATTATACTGTACCATTGGTCCAATACTAAATGGGTTACATCGTTAAATAAAGTGTTAATCGGCGACCCTTTTGTACACCGTCAATGGAAAAGGATGCATTGATGGAGTTTATCCCAAGTTGGCGGCGCAAAGTTCATCCAAGTTCGATCGCTGTGTGACTGTATATGCACCACAAAGCCTTTGGAAAATATAGCCAAGTCCCCTTTTTGCACAGAAAGATGTACACAAGTACCACTCATTCTACCAGGCGATTTCCAACCCCATGTCGTTTCTTCAGTCAAGGGAATTGTCGAGCAGGCCAGGACTGTCTTTTTGCACACATACTTCCAGTCCAAGGCACGCCCAGCAATGCTCGCCATGCTGTGGTGACTGGGGATTTCATGGAGGATGATTCCAGTTCTATACAAAAAGCGATTTGCGACCTCGAATTAGATCAGCTGGAGAAAAAATACAAAAACTATTTTCAGCGAGCAAGGTGATAAGCAAAAAAAAAAAAAAATATCGTGTGTCTTTATATTAAAACACGTTCTCCAGCTTAACCGAAACACACAGAATGATCGACCTACATCTTCCCCTGTCCGATCCAATGTTACGGCCATTGCAACTCCGTCTATACATTCCCTATGATTACCCAGATTCACAATGTACTATTCAGATTCAAAATCATGAGCTATCATCGGATGCAAAGAGGTGAGTTTCAATCTATGGTGTGTAACACAATGCTCACATTTGCATTGGCTAGGCATATACAGGATGCATTTGAGGTTCATGAATGGAGCCAAATCCATCATAGAACATTAGTACAACAGCTTGACTGGCTAAGCACGCATACCCCGACTCTTCTCGTACAAACGCGATGATCTGTTCCTATTCTCTCTCCCTTGTGAAGACACGAAACCAACAATTACAACGATGCATCTAGTAACAGCATACTTCATACTTGCTTTTTGAATGAATTTTTCCATTACCCTAAAACACATTCGTGAACAAAGAACATTGGTAGCAGCGCTTCCTTCTCCATGGTGTTGTGCATGTTTCCACAAAAATGGAGGCCGTCCCTCCTCTATACTACCCCACGCAAAACCTTCATTTTCTACGGATGAATATCTATTTTTAATGAGACGAACTTTCGCCCTCAGTAGACGCGATCAGAAAATAATACAAAAGAAGTAATCTAGATTTTGGATGCAGCGTTGGCAGCAGACTTTGCTGCGTTCTTTGCAAGGGCATTCACACCAAAGAGAGCAGATGCAATCCAAACCTTGACAGTGATGCTACCGTTCTTGTTTGCGAACGTATGGCGGCCAGCATCGACCAGTGTCTTGTGACTTGTGAACTGGAAGGTACCGAGCGACTTGCGCATCACCTGTGTTCGTGAGGCACCCTTTCTTCTTCCAAGACGACCAGATACCTGATACTTAACACCCTGGATAGCCGATGTCAGCTGACCGTTGTTCACCTGTGGCAACAGGTTGTTCCACTGCACGGCAAAAGGCATGTTGTGTGGCAGCGGGGGTTTGACCATGGGAACATTCTTCATGAATTTGCGCGTAAGAATAGACCAACCAGAACGGTTGGAGTTGATGGTGAGGTACTGGGCAAGAATCTCGGCATTCATGTAGGGATAATGCACGCGAGTCAGTTGCATGTCGACCTTCTTATTGGGATACAACGTGCATAGCAATTTTTCGAGCGGTTCCAGCTTGAAATCAGCAAGGTTCGTGAAGTTGGTATCGGCATAGTAGTACATTTGAATAGTAATACGCGAAGGCGAATGACGGAATGCAGGGGTAGAGGTTAAGTGTTGCTGGAAAAAGTGCTTCAAAGCTTGTTTCGCGGCGCCATCCTTTTCCCACAACAAATTGTTACGGACATTGCGCGAAAAACAGTAAATGGAGGTGTTCCAGTCCTGCTTGCCCTTTAAGCTAAGAGCTTTGATGCTTCTCGACATGATGCGCTGATTGAAAAGCAACGAAAACAGCCAAGGGAAACTTGCTCACCAGAAAGTGACTTCGTCTGGTTTTCAAATAAAAATTGCGAAGTGGCTTCAATCCCGTTGCTGGAATGGATGGGGGATCAGTCCTCCAAGCCACGCTCCATCTGCTACTTCTCTTTTGCTGTAGATAGATTTGGAGGTGCCCTCTAATAGAAAACGCTAGAGATGCTGTAAAGGTACTTTAAAAAGGAGATACATCACCTAAAGTAGAAAGAGGTTCCCCGGCGTGAACGTTTACACCACATTGGCCTTATGGAGAAGTTAACAGCAACCGGATCCCATCTTCCTATCTATCATCGTGGTATACTTTCGGAAAATGCGCTTTGTTATTATTTATTCTGCGCTGCTATGAAACAAATAGCGAGCACCACGTACCATTTTTTTTTTCGGAGTATACTGATCAGAAGCACAGGTATTATGCGATGGTCACTGAAAATTCACACAGCATATATAAAACTTCGCTTCGTCTACACATGCTATGGGTCAAATATCTGACCACATGCAAAATACCCCATGAAAGGGTTATACAATTGATTCAAATGCATGGATCGCATTGTAAATTCCTTACCTTCTGTCATAAATACGTGCAGAATGTAATTATGGCAACGATATTTGCTGCCGGAATATACATCATCCGCATTGCTAATTGATTCGAGAACCTCTTTCACACGTAGCTCACCTTTATCAAAATAAAAATTACATTCTCACGATCCGATAATTAAGCTGGAGATAGTTATGGTACGGAAGAAATAAAAAGCAGCGAGCAGTTCGCGGTTTTTTGTCACGAAATATTTTACGTGAGGGAATAGCTATTTCAGACTATTCTAATCAGAATAGAAAAAAAGAGTAAAAAGGACCGAGAAACAACTTTATCCTAAATAAAATGCATACTTTTCTTGGCTTCTATGATATATGTATAAACCATGTACCAATTCTACGCTGTCCAACGATCGAAGTTGTATGAAAAGCGAATGGACGAGAGATTTGATTGGACGCTGACCTACAATCTAGACCACCGGCCGTAAGCGTCAGGCACCTCTTTATTTACGAGTAGCCATTAATATCTTCAACGGTTGGCTAAAACGTTTTGCGGGAGGTGTATATCATTTCTGCGTTGGGCGTCGGATTAAAGTGGGCCTGGATAATATCGGTTTGCGCAATGGTTTGGTTCAGGTAAGGAAATGCTCCACCCAAAAAAAAAGGGACCCTATTTAAAAGGGAAGACCGTTCTTTAAAGCATCCCGGTAAGGATGTCGATCTATCCGTAAACATGATTATTCGTATCTTCTTGTCTATTGTTTAGCCTGCATGACCTGTCCCGAACCGTCTCGGCTGTGTTGGTGTTTAACACACCTCGCTTAAGTAAGTGAATCTTGTCGCACTCAAGAATTACTCATTCTCCGCATAGATCTCCAGACGTTGCATCGCTTCAAGTCCTCTGCAGTGGTATCAAATCACTGGCCATCGTTGCCAGATTCCTTCGCACGTCTGCTCCACCCAGCCAGGGTGCGGGGTGAACCCCCACATTCATGTGGGACTATCATTTGAGTAAGCAAACTGACATCCCAGGTATTATTTCATTTGCTAACCATGAATGTCTTTTTATCCTGCTCAAATAAATTTTGGGTCTACGGGGGCCAAGTTGATGTAAGTAAAATATGATATTGTTGCCAATCTATGTACTAATGAGCGCAAAGCTGGCCTTTCATCCAACGCAAAGTGACCTGCGAAATACTGTATCTCTCAATCTTTTTAAAATCGACGTCCCTTGCCATAGTCACATCGTCTGCGCAACCAGTTCTTTCTAATCCTTAAGCTGGGTACCATTTCTCGGGTCCTAATGATGGATTTGGAGACTGACATGCGCATATAACCCGGATGGTTTGATGCTGCCGGTGACCTAGAACTTGTTGTGGTTGAGATATTTTATGGCTCTGTATCCATAGGGATACTCAACATTCAGTGGTGTAAAAGTGGTTGTAACCAGTCGTTGGTCTAACCTCGCTCTCAATAAAAGATCCGCCGGGCACACGGTATCCCACCATATATTACTGTGGCCCCAAGTTATTATTTTACAGCTACTCTTATAAACAAGCGGTGTTCCCAAAGCATAACTGTATCTGTGGCAGATGCAATCGACGGGCTTTGTTTTCGCATCATTCGAGCGGAATACCGAGAATAAGCAGCCGATCATTTTCACGTGAAATGTAACCTATAACGCACAGACACTTTAACGGTCTGTATCCACCGCAGAATTTCGAAGCGTGGAATGAACTTCTGACCGGTACGTTCATGTTTATACATTGCTTTTCCATGAAACCAGCTTACCGTAGTGCTTTTTTATCCAGCGCTCAGTCGTCATTTCTTCCATTTTATACTTGTGTTTTCGGCACTCAGTTACAGAACAAAGGTTTATTTCGGATGGTTGCGGTGACACATAGGACACGCGGTCTGCATAATAGCTGTCTTTTTCTTTTTTGTACCGAATTTGGAACGTCCGTCCGGAGAGAAATCATGGCGATATACGCTCACACATCTGTTACTTTATTGTTTCACCTTGTTTCTTTTGAAGATACCATCCAGAATTATGGACGCATACGGAGGATCTTTATATGAAAATGGAAGAAGAGTTACTTTGCGTATAAGTAAAAGTAAACGTCCAGTTGGTTTGTGTAACTTTGCCACATGGTCTCTTGCATACGAATGGGAAAAGGAACGAAAATAAAAATTATTCTTTTTCCTCTTTTCATCAATTTTTTCTTTCTTTGAGAGCACACGCGCTTACATTGCCTTGAAGACAGATCTAACGCGTCTTGTCTTATTTTTAGGTGAAACGCGTTATGCTCTCCACTCTGGTCGGTTTTAATAACGTGACCTGTCAGTTATTTCTGGTAAGGGCTTCCATCACATCTTTTTTCTCTTTTTACTGATTCCACTGAACTTTTTTTCTCCACAAAAAATGGCTATGGGGCGGTGGTGGGTCCGTCGTTTTTTGCTCAGCTTCATAGACTGCTGTCACTGCTCGTATGTCGGGTTCACGGCTGTCCGGGTGAACTGGGTGTAGTTGTTCTCATGTCGGTTGGGGTTGGGCGAAGTACAAATTCTGTCTCAGTCCCCGTAAGCGCAGCTGCATTCAGCATATTCCGAGTGGTCGTATCGATGTGCGAGTTGGAGCAGCAGGTGTGAAGTTGTGGTAGATTACACGGAAACACTACTGCCTTGTAGTGAGGATGTTTCGGTGTCCGATGACAAGGTGTAAGTGTTAGCACGCTTTGTTCTTTTCAACTTTACACTTACCATTTCTTTTTTTTTTTTTTTTTTGTCTCTGCATAGAGGTCCAAAGAGGTGTAAGTGCTTGATCTTATGTTTTGACACACACAACTGATAAACTTTATTTTACAGACGTGATTTCTCCTTTTATCGTCAAATCACGTATGTAGTGACGGACGCAGAGATGTAAGTAGCAATTCTTTACCTGCTAACACGCCAACTCATAGCCTACTTCTCTTTTCTACAGAAGTGTTTGCCTTTCCTTTTCATTGTACTATATTTGCACTAACAAATGCCAAGGTGTAAGTATCTTAAGTTTCATGTACTGGTATTCTGAACTAATAATGTATTTCATTTTGCAGAAGTGGTTTCTCTTTTTTTCTTTTCCTATTTCCTTACATATGTAGTGACGGACGCCGAGGTGTAAGTGCTTGCTTTTCGTTTGTTAATTTCCGTAACTTACAACATGTTCCGTTTTATAGAAGTCCCTTCTCTGTTCCTGCCTAACGTTTGTAGTGACGGACGTCGAGGTGTAAGTACTTTCCCTGTGTATCACCAGACTTATAACTGACTCGTCCTTCCTTGCTTGTAGAAGACTTTGTTGAGTTAGGAAACCCAAATTACACAGTATTGAGGGCCGCTTTGACCGGTAAGTCCTCTTTGTTCTTTTGTTTAAAAAAGCGCGCAGCTCTCCTTTTCTTTTCTTTCTTTTTTATCATTCATTATAAATGCCCCTTTCTAAGGGCCCACTAAGCCTCGGTAAGCACAGCGTTGATTCTTCAAAGGACACGCTAATTTTATGTAGTACTCGTCTGAACCTGGTCGCGATACACTAAACGCGTCTTTTTCATCTGTCATCAAAAACATGATTTTTTGCGCCAGAGAGCTTCGTAACACCCACAGCTGCCTCAGATGAGACACATCCGCTATTCCTCGCTGCCAACTTGTGATGACAAGCTTCTTTTGTAAAAGTCGAATCGACAAGTAGAACCTAGTATACGATCAGAAAGCATTTGTTTCCTATGATGATGGAATTCATCCTAATATACACCGGCTTTTTGTTTTAAAAGTTATCATCAGCATCTACCATAATTTATCAAATAGTGCGTACAAAGGGATGACATGAAGCAAAACTACATTTATGCTTGCGTGTATATGTGCGCCTTGAACGTTGCGCCTTGTTCTTTTTTTTTTCTTTTCGGTTGAAGATTGGGGAGGTGAAGAGTGAGATTGTTTGAAGAGATTGTGCAAACCCTGGGTCATGACATAAATAATAGAAAACGGTTCAGGCAAGGTACTGGTACGAGCGTCTATGGGTCGTTCGTCATGAGTCTGCCAATCCAAAGTCCTATGATACAGTACCTGTCCTCAGCGCTCCGTTCAAGATACTCTCGATCGATGAGCGCCTCAATGCGCTTTTTCACCATAATGGGGTGGGGCATAAAGCGCGCACTCAGCTGCTTTGTGACTTCTGCAATCAGCAAATTATGCTCCATCAACTTGCGGTCTTTCATAATTCGAACGATTGCCGCCTCGATTTGATGCTTGCGCTCCTCATCCACTTTATTCTGGGTATATTTGCGTTCTCCCTCGGATTCGACCCTCGAAGCTACTGCTTGGATCTTGATCCTTGCCATATTTGAGGTGAATTGGCTGTTGAAAAAGAATTTATCCTCAGGATTGATATCCTTGCTCTTTACATCCCGTCTAAGCACTTTGTATTTTCCACATGCTAGGGACTGGAGTGTACGCTTCAGATCATTTTCAGGAATGTTAGTCGATTCTTGGATTCCCTGAAACCATTTGTCTTAGTTGTTACAGCAGCGCGTCTCCTTTGAGCCGTTTACCTGGAACGTTAAAGCCTCATCCTGACCAACGTCGTTAAATAGAAGGAGAACGATCATAGCGTAGGTAGACACATTCAGCATATGTTTACTATTTTCAAAATGTGCACGGATATCGGCAGTCCCCTAAAATGTAAATTTTCAATTTAAGGTTGCATTACTGCCAGTGCGATCTTACCATTTGAGGTTGCCATGTTAACCTCCGACCAATGTGTCGGGCATAGTAATACAGTTCAAATGATTGGCATGCACGGAGAGCGACCTGAGGGATGTTGCATTTCGGAGAGGAGGAAAGGTTCATTGGCCAGAAAGTGGAAGTCAGCACGGTGACCGACATTTCGAGCAACGGCTTCTGCAAACAAGGATTCCGTCAGTCAGCGCTACGGTTTGACATGAATCCTTACCGGAGCCACTGTTTTCTCCAAAAACTCCTTGAATAGACCATTCATTTCTGTCGAAAGTCGCATGTCATTAAACATGCCCTCCAGTTTGTTTGTGAATTGATAGCCACATTCTCGCTAAAGAAAACGCTCAGTCCAACACGTGTATCTCTCCATCTGCTTACCTTCAGTTTCCCGAGCATATTTCGCTCTGCGTCGTCTGAAATACTTCGGTTGAACAAGAGGCGCTTGGCCAGATGTTGCTTATAGTAGCGTTCAAAAACATCCTTATCTCGGAGGAAACGGAACAAAGTGACCGTGTTATTCAACACTTCGTCGACTTCGTCATCTGATTTCTAGTGACAGCGATGGTAAATAACGGTGAGCGACTTGTTATGCGACATACTCCTTTGAGCCCTTTCTTCAGGTTTTCGTCAATGAACAATGAAATAAACTCGGCCGACTTGGGGTTATTATTGATAAATTCCTCAAATGCCTAACGTACAAGGTTTAAGCCAAAATCTCCTGCCCACTGCCTACGCGTACCTCGTTAAATGCTGTTTGAAATGGTTTATCATTATTGGTAGATAACTTCAAAATCTTATCAAACTTTTCTTGGAGCGAAAGCACCTCTTGCACCCATCGGATTGCTGTCTGAGCTCCTCCCTTACTTTTTTCAGCATCCTTCGATTTTGCCGCAGTCGCATCCATATCAGCATTTACGTTCGTGTTGATCTGAGCTCCAAGCTGAAGGATATCTTTGCTAATAGCCATCTTCATCTCATTCAGACCAGCTGGAACACGTGAAAACAGCGCATACATGCGTGCCAGATCTTTATTCCGCCTGTTTAGCCACAACCGCTTTGTTTGGTAACAACACTTACCTTGATACTTGTCTGCACTAAGCATACTTTGTAATCCAGAGTTCTTCATCTTTATACACACACGCCACGCACGCACAGAGGTACTTAGCATAGAATTCCAATTGTTCCATTGTTCCACTTACTTCCATCACTGTGGTTACGTTGTTCGCAATTAGCTGTGTCTCGACTACTTTTCGGATCTTTGGCTCTGTCGTAGAGTACAAGCAGCGAGTTGTCCGCTCGTACTCCTCTTCTAGTCTCCGCTCAACCTAAGAAATGGTGATCAATGGTGATAGTGACATTTGCTGTATCTTGTCCTACCTTGCGCATGAATTCGGATGCATCGTAAGCAGTTGTCAATTTCTGACTTTCTAGCTGGTAAAAGATGGTACTTTTTTCTAGAAAGCTTCTCTCGAAGTCAATCACATACACGCTCTCCCCCGATGGTTGATCCCTAAGTTCGACAAGCATCGTAACAGCCGATTTAAGAGCGCTTCTATCAACGAGATCACCTAGTCTCTCCAACTGTATCTGATTCAACATGGCGGATATTAACTGGGATTGGATAGGATATTTATCTGATCGAATAACTTTGTCGCGGAACAGATCACATCCCATGTTAAGTATTGGCGTTAAGTTATATCTAGCTAGTCTTTCGTTCTAGGCTACCCGTGTTAGTTCTTCTACATCGATCCTCCTGATACTAACCAGATAACGCAGCACCGACTGAATCATGTCCATAGCCGTTTTGAAATCGCCCCACACACGCTCCACCGTCCTTAGAAATGCTGCACCTGAATCGGTTGCACTTCCTGCTGATTCACCAGCCCCAGAGGGATTAACAAACGCAGGCACGATTAACTCTTCTGCTACGCTCTCTAAGTATTCGGTAATGACGTCTTTCACACCGTAGTATAACTTCTCTCCATGCTGGCCAAAAGTGAGATCGAATGTGGTACGGTATAGCTCCTCATAGGACAATGTCTTTGAATTCTTGCGAAAGATTTCCTTGATGGCTCGGCTAAGCAATTGGAAACCTTCCTGGAATTCCTGAATGCTGTTGGCACTCGCCTAAGAAAGCAATGAGTATCATTCAGAAAGTACCGGCACATTAGTTACATGTCGTCTGGCGGGTCGGATTGCCTTTCGAAAAGACATGGCGGAGAATCACTGCCCAAAGTGTGGTGGAGTGGAGGAAAAGCGACGAGTGGTGGTTGTGTGACTTTGTATGTGCGCGTAGATTGGTGTTGTGCGTGAAATGATTTACGCTAGTGACTTTATGTTGGAGGAAAGGTGGTTTCTCTATAGTATACGTTTAAACTTTTTGATTTTATTTAACACCTCTATTTGAACACAGCGTTTTTCCCAGGCATATTTGTTCGAGACAGTTTCACAAAGAAAGGTGATCTAATCCTCTCCACCAGTCCCAGGTGCGGGCCCGGCCTCCACGTTTAAGACGGAATTATCATTTGAGTAAACTGACATCCCAAGTATTATTCCATTTACTCATAAATGTCTTTTTATGCTGCTCAAATAAATTTTTGCGTCTACAGGAGAGGCAAGTTGATGTAAGTAAAATATGAGGTTATTGTCACTCTATGCTAATGACCGCAAATTCGATTCTTGATTGGCGTAAAAAAAAACATCCAATAAACAGTAATTTATGCCACATTAACTACTGTGGTAATATTAGGACTCGTCTTTTACGGCCTATGTGATGGATCAGAAGAAGCAGTTTCACAACTCTGTGGAATGACATAAAGTAAATTTAAGCGCATAGGAAGATCCAGTGAGAATGGCAGTTAGCGGTGACGGTCTATGCAAGGAAATTGTCGAAGTGGATAAGAAAGTGTGGAGATGTGAAGGGAGCCTTAGAAACAGAATGAAGGCTTGATTTTGGTAGACGTTGCTATTGTCCTTTTGTTGAAAATATATAAGCTCTTATTATCATAGAGACGCAATGTCATTTAAACGATGTCAGTGATGAAGCTGGGCATAGTGAGTAAGAGGGAGTATCTAAGAATCTGTACGCGTACATGCATCGACGGGAGTAGGATTATTAGAAGATGAGGAAAATAGCGCTTATATGATAATATGCTTCACGTTGTAGGCCCATCAGATACATAACTAGGGTGTGAAGACTAAACTTAAGAGCAGATGAAAAAACGTCAAATAGAGAAGAGCGCTGACTTGGTTATCAAGGAACTGAATAGTAAAAACACAGAACAACGACCTCAAGTCTTGCGCTAGACATCGTGGGAACTTGCCTAATGTCTATTCTCGGTTTTATGTATTACTGAGGAAAACTAGATACAAAGGTTACTCTGTGCACGTCAAAAAGAGTGTGTGAAAGGCATTCGGGAATTTAGCTATGTCATAATCGACATTGGATAGATAGCCGGTGAATAAGTGCCTTATAATGTTAAAAAGTTTCCTGCAGATGGACGTAGAAGGGCGTGGGAGAAAACGGAGAAGTCGGTAGCGTGCTTGTGCGGTGCGCCCGTAACGGGTCTGTAGTGCGCCATAACTCACGTGAGAAAAAGCGCCGGGCTTTGTTGAGTGCAAGGCCGCTTCGCGAGATCTTCGGCCTCATTTTTACAACAGACATGAAGAAATCAACTAAGGGCGTCGCTGTAATAGCACGAGGTGTAGCTTCCTGTTCTACACAAGCAACTGTTTACGGACAATGTGTTGCGTCAAAGTACCAAGACATTCACAAAGATCTGTGTTTAAAGGAATTCCAGGCTTTTAAAGATTGTGTTCAACGAAGCGTAAATGTCGTTGCAAACTTTTATATACATATTAAAGTAAATTTATTAGGTGAAGAAAGCCTGGTGATATGGCTAGGTGTTGATGAAATATTGTCTCTACCCGTACACTGTCAATTGTTTAATTTGGGAAGTTACCATCTCTAGGAGATCATCAAGGTCTGAATATATCGTCGGTGTTCTTTTTTTGGGAAAGATGGTCTGATATGGGCTATTGCGAATGTTTGTGATCCATGGGTACATCAAAGTTGACCGGGCGAAACATCCGTGTGGATCACGCTAAACCTTCACGCAGTTTCAATTTTGCCACACCTCGTGACCAATTTATCATTCTTAGTGAGAAGTCCCCGCGACATTTACGCAAAAAAAAAAAAAAAAGGTGAACAGATTTGCGCTGTCAAAGTGATGGACTATGGCGTTGTTTTGTAAAGATGTTTGGTTTGGTGATGAAATTTGATAACCACAAGGGAATGGTGCTTCCGTATACTCGGCGTGTGCCCTTGCAAACTGAAAAGCTTATTCAGGAACACGTCTGCGAAGTGGTTACTTAGTGTCAGCGATAGCGAGTAATCGCAAAAAGTGTTCATGCACGTAGTATCTGAACAATGAGTTCGACTGTCCCATGCGGCATCTACTGAGCAGTATTATATCGATCTACGTGGGTACAATAGCCTTTTCTATTTGCGTATTTCGCGTGAAATACGTTTGATCGTCCCGTTCATAAATCCCAGTACTATCGTCATAGACAAAAGGGAACAAATGCCAATATATTAAGGTCATGGACAAAAAGATGAAAATCTCAATGTTAACGCCGACAATAAACAGCCATTTCTAGCAGCTTCCGAATCGTACAATCGCGTTGGTCGTAGACGTGCCTTTTTTTTTTTTTAATGTGGCTGCTTGTGTTCCTATAATTACGTGGATTATTGCCAATCGGAATTCATGAAATCACATACTGTAATTTATCAGATAAACAAGTGCCACAAAATCATGGGGCGCAGGGTGACAGCAATCGCGGGTTTATCACAGCGATGGCGGCCAGAAATTCATGGTTCCAGATATCTGAGTGACACATTTTTTTTATCGTCGTCATTTGGTACGATATACAACTGCAAAGCTGTGAATGCAATAAAGCAAAGGACTACAATGTACCATCAGCTTGTCTCTGAGCAGCCGTTGACAAAGGTACCAGGTTGGTATATCTTGCTGGCTTTTAAGCGTTGTTGACACCTGTCGCATTGTAGCACTTGCTCACAGCTTTGATGTCAATTTCTTTTTTTCATTGGCCTCCCTCCAAAACAATTCACACCTCCAAGAAGGCTTAAACATGATTACTTTTGGCATCAAACTTCCGAAGTAGACTAATAATAGAATAATAGAATAGATTATAAAAAGGGGAACCCTGCACAACAATAGCGTATTATCTATTCTATATATTTCTATCTGCGTCTATCATCCTCTGTCGATCTTGTGCTGTTATTTTAGATACAGGATTGATACGATCCACTAAATATGTCGCCTCTAGATTTTCCGCGTCATGTAGCTTAATATCTTCCGGGTGACTCTTTTAAAGAGTGCTGCCAGTGCGGTGCGGGTTAGCAACGTTTATCAGAAAAATTCAACTACGAAGCAACATGAATATGTAATGCTTTGTAGAACCCATGACAAACCGTGTCATTTACATCAGTGAGGACATACAATCCTCTACTTGTGTCCTTGAGATCAATGAAGTCAGAGCTTTCTTTCACAATCATTTCGGCGTTTGTGTCCAAGTGATAAATGCCTCTTGTAAGGGCTGATTATGGTTATAATAGGGGCAACGTGGAATTAGCGTCTGAAAAAGAAAAATATCGTTAGCGACCTATCCCAAATTTTAGGTCTTTTACTTGGTTTATGCCCCTCTTAAAAGGTCAAAAGTTATTGAACGATCCTGTAGGCCCGAAAAGGCAACCCAAAGAAATCATGCATAGCAATATGTACCCAAAGATGTAAGCATGGGGTGGGCTTTATCCGAGGATACCCACCCCAGTGACTTTCTATGCTTGTTTTGTGAATTCAAGTGACCTAGCACCGTCGTTCTCGCGCATGTGCCTGAAGATATGGAGTATGTTTATTGCAGTGTTCAC
Organism: Saksenaea oblongispora B3353; assembly: GCA_000697495.1. Taxonomy (NCBI): domain Eukaryota; kingdom Fungi; phylum Mucoromycota; class Mucoromycetes; order Mucorales; family Saksenaeaceae; genus Saksenaea; species Saksenaea oblongispora. The sequence continues at coordinate 111,480 of JNEV01001124.1, read as the reverse complement.
ATCCCTATTCCAGATTGTGCGACATGTCTGGCAATGTTTCACAGCGTTGAAGGCTGGTCCCGATAGATCCAAGAAAATCTCGTTCCCCGTGTACGGACATCATACTTTGCCGAGTCTGACTGCGATGTCTACCACGTCTGCAGAGGTTTGACCATTCCTGGCTAGTCCGAAATTCATTGATCTAGATCATTGTGTCGTATTGCGATAGTTTCCGGCGAAAAGTCTTGACAAGTACTGGTCGGTGTGCTACCTGCGTATGGCTGAATTTTTGCACTTCCATATGCCACAACGATGTCTTCTCTCCTATTTGTATCACCTCTCACACGCATACACAGCTCATGTAGTGCCCGCTGTGACCAGTGGTAGGTGGTCCAACCTAACGTTCGTTCTCGGGTATACAATTGGAAAAGACGTCCGAGGCGTGGAAAGATGGAGTGTAGGCTTCCCACAAACACTTGCCGGTTGACCGCTCTGAATTCCCCATTTTGAATTTTCCTATGGAGAGAACAAGAACAAAGTCTATTCTATATTATTATCTCCTAGAAAATCGCAGGTGGGTTTTAGTATAGGGTTGACAGATGCGTTGCTTTTTCTGTTAGAACTATTCGAAAGACGTATCTTCGCAATGGAAGAAAGCTACACAAATGGACATTGATAATTGTATATAATAATCTTGCTAACTGCAGCGTAGCCAACAGCATTTGTCCCCGTGCCCTGACATCATTTCAAGCATTGCAGTCTGCCTAATAGCTATGATGGTATCCCCTTTCGGGTCATGATTATGTAAAGGTTTGACTTTACACTTAGTTGCTCGATTGCTTATAGACGTTAAAAAATGACAAATTAACAAGCTCTGCCATTCACGGGTCACAATTCAACCAATCTTCATGCTAGATGTAGCTGTGTATTTGGCCTGCTTCGTGGCCTAAACGGGCTGGATTAGGCCGGAAAGCATCGAATAGTCTATGAATGACGCAACAGCTGATATAAATGGAGAAAACAGTGGCTGGACTCCCCAAATGCTCTTATATGAATGATCGCGCCAAAGAAAAACTAATAGAATAGTATAAAATAGCGTCTTAATCCAATAATGAAAAGAACAGCATTAAAGCATAACGTATAAAAAATGACCCTCATCTGCCGTCTATTGCTTAGACGCTGACTTGTGACATTTTAAAGCCTATTATATTTCTGTGTCTTAAATAGCGGCCGGCTGAAAATCTCGATATTTTGCAACGAACTCCACCTGATGAGAAGAACACATAGTTGTGCTTTCTGTACTACCGTTGTCGAAAAGCATGCGCTGGATGATAATGCACAACTATTGAAGGAATTCCGACATTGGAAAAATAGGAATTTCGTCGGGCACTCCACCTCAAATTAAATACCCAAGAGTGAGGTTTTTCGAAGAAATGAACGAGAACTGGTTTAATCCAAGATCTTCTTGAGATAATTTTTAGCTCAGTGTGATAAATTGGTTTGATGTAATCGTGATTGCACAATGCCTTAGGATGTCTGTACTACTGCCTCTTTCGAGTCTACTTTATGGCATATTGAGCTTTTAGTTATTCAAACAATTACGCCTCACGCATATTCCCGGATAGCAAACGCTCTCATAGTTGGGCATTCCTACCCTCTAGCTCTTTTAGCTTGTGTTTCATTATTGCAGCTTGACGAAAATATTGGAGTGAGGGAGTGCCTGACGAAATTCCTGAATAAATTTGCTGGCTTCTGAGTGCAAACGGTAAATGCTGCACAAGATACTCAAATGCGGATCACTGCATTTAAAATTGGACGTTCTTGATGTCTTCTATAACCCTGTCACTCGAAATCTTAATAAGATAGAATAAGAAAAAGTAAACTGAAGGTGAAGTGAAGATAGTTTTATCCAGTCTTTACTAATCATCGAACGATCCTTCTGCGTCAAGTCGTTCGCGAAATCATGGAAGCAATAAATGAGCGATAAAAGATAAGAAGAATATTAGCGAATACAACCCCACCACGACACACTATCGTCCTGTCCTTCAAAGTGTATTATCAAATTTGGATAAATGGTTTGTGACGCTTTAGGCAAGTATCAAGGTACAGGAAGATAAAAACAAGGAAGCGCCAGATACAATAGTTACCAACCTCGACAAGATAGAATATATTTCAAGTTTGGGCTTTGGGGAAGCAAAAAGAAAGCTCAAACTACACCAGATAACTTCGTCCTCAACCACTGCATTTTGTAAAATTGAAGGTCGTTATCTGACAGCATATTTCACCTTTCAAATCCAGGTATTCTCTACCACCATTTCTGTATGTGATTACATCATGATGGGGTATATTCCATGTACAAAGTAGCTAGGCTTATGTGCCCTCAATTGTTGCATAGACTCTCGAACTTTGCTACCCCAAATCTGGCCAGAAGTCTAAAGTATTTTGGCGCTTTTGCAAGCCCATTTCGCCCCAAAGCTTGTTGACTAACCCACTTGCCCATCCACACGCCTATCGATACCAGAAAACGTCAAATTCGTGTCTGAAACTTGTGCCATGAATGATACTATTCTTCAGTAAAGGTTTACATCGCTTCGCGTTCAATTTCAAAACCATTCTCGTTGCGGATCAGAAGGCGAAAAATACTGTCGCGCTTCGTTATCGCAAGACTTGCGCGATAAAACATCCTGCGAATGAATCATCTAATTTGTCGGTATTGCGCACCTCGAACCAAGTTCAAGTGGGCTATTGGAAACGCACATGGTTGACGTTATCCTTCCTACTCCACCAACTTGATGAACTCTACCATCCTGAAGGCTCTATCCGTCAGGATCCATCTACCTCCACCACCGGCGCATAATCAACCCCATTCAGTTCCTATTGTTCTATACTATTGATACCTCCCAGCGTTTAATAGCATTCCCACTAGCTCTCTGCCTTCTGCTTGATATTTTCCTCTTCTTTTATTGTCCTTTCTGTTAAAACTTATTTTGTTCCCTTATCCTTTTATAGTCCTCTTTCCTTTTTTCCTTCAGCGAGTTGAGGGTTTTCTTTTTTTTTTTCTTTTTCTCCTTCTAGACCCGGCTAGAGAGAACATACTAAAAGGAGAACCGCTCGCTGTTTATTAATTAAAAACAAATCTCCATCTGTTAGTATCGCGACACTTCCTTTTATAATTCGCGACGTTCACTCCTGAAGATTGTGAAAACGTTCTCCGATTGCGGCCTCAGATATTGACTTCTCTGACCGTGCTTTAGTATTAGAAGTTTCGAAGCTCTATAAAAATTTTGCACATTAGGTTCTTTACAATTTTGTGGCGTGGATTAGTGCTATCAGGTTGCGAAAATACGGAAAAACTCAAATTCAATCCTATGTTCCTCAACAAGAAATAAATGCAAGTCCTGCCTAAAGGATCTGTTCAGAAGTTCTATTTGCCGGAATAAGCAAGAAGAAGTTGAGTTCACTCGCCTCAAGGACATATAATGAAATACAATCGTGTTTCACTACAGGAAATACTCGTGAAATTACACAGATACATCGAGGCCTTCATAATAAGAAAGGAGCGACAGTTCAACGTTTAAAACATTTAACAAGGGATTAAACCTGAAACCTATAAAGGTAATCATTGGTGCTTTTTAGATTTTTTCGTACAGATATAAGGATGCTGACCCTTCATATGCCACCTCAAGAGGGGCAACAGAAGTCTTTGGAGAGTCTTATTTTTTCCACAACGGAGATGTCGTCCAAAAGAAGTATCCATCCCCACAGGTAATCACCAGAACTATCCGATGACTTTGAGACCGACAAAGAACTACCAATGCTCATACCCATGGGAAAAAGATGGACCTTAGGAGACGTGATGGTATTCAGCAGAGAAGGACGGTCCAGGGGCTAGATTCAACACCAGCAGAATTCCTGATGAAAAAGAATCATACACACAGAAATCGATTGTATGACAGAAGCTGGCAAAACAGAAGCCCCTGCAGATCCTAGGGAGTACAGTAGATACGCTGCCCTGGATATTCTGATGGCTTACCGGATTTTTTTTACGTTCTGTAACCATTTCAGTCAACAGAGTCATCCAATCTTTCGGATCCCGGTATTCGAGTTTTTTTTTTTTTTTTTTTTTGAAGCAAAGGAACAAACACAAGGCATGGGGTTTTAATGTTTTGATTAGACCATGTGGCACTCTTATGTCCGACATCGTTTCTCTTCAGTATTGGGATGCTCATTTTTCCATACCAACCCAAATTCTCAGTAACATGATAGCATGACGCTTTACTTGCAGGTACCTCAGGAGGCACAATGGAAGGTGTCCTGAACCGGTACTACCACGAATCTGGATATGTGTCCTACATAGTATTTGGAAACGGTCCCGACAATTCCGTGATTTTCTACCGGAGGAGTATTGCAGCTTTTCTGGTTAACTTACAGTACAAGCCAGGATTGAAACGATTGGTCAGGTGATGATGGTTACTATAACGACAGAAATGGGCATGACAGGAATGGATACTTCGGTGTTTAGAGCACGTTCGATCCGCTCGGTCGGCAGCACGAGGGCGAAGCGAATAGAGTTTGAGGATGCCACCCCGAAGCAATATGCCGCCTGGAGCTTATAGCCGTTGAGATTTGAGAGCCGGTGTTGTACATCACTGCACCAACTATGACAAGTACCAGCATTTTGAGTTCGATTCTCGCTGTTGCTTCGGAAAATGATATTACATTTGAGGTCCTGGTGGAACCAACCAGGGTTGGATTAGGTACGACATGCAATACGACGGCCGGTGAAACGAGGGCCAGAGATATGATAGAGCCCAGCCCGTGGAATAAAACGTCAGCTTACTTGTCGACTATTGGCTAAGAGTATCGCGGTAAATACGTAATGCTTGCCGAGAGATTTCAAATAGAATAGGAGCAATGGAGGATTTTATCAAACTTTATGTTTGGTATAAAACATAGCGTGGCTAAGAGAGAATACAACATCTGAGGTCCTCGTTCCACCAACCGTCGTCTTGCTGCGGTGGTTCTCGTGACGTGAATCGGGGTGCAAATGCGAAGTTCGAGAGAGAAACGGGGATTTCGAGAACCTCTCCCGTCTTTGGTTGCTTTCTCTCATCTTTTTGTTCAACTAAATTACTGAATAGGTAACAGCACTTCTACCTATTGCTCATCGTTCCCCTTCTTATTCGACCGCTCCCGTTTTACATCTTGCCCTCCCACTGAAACCTTTTTATTGCCCTACTGTTTCTTCTGTCAAAAAAGTCATGGCTACAGAACAAGTGAAACCTGTCACCACCGAGTTCCCTGTTATTTCACTCGTCAACACCGTGGAAGAAGATGTCCACAAGGTGGGAGATAAATACAAGAGTTACTGGTCCTATTTTGATTTTTACTGATCTTGCTGTAGGTTTTTGTGGGTAATTTGTCGTTCCAGACCACCAAAGAAGGACTGACCAAGTTCTTCGAGACATCCGGCAAAGTGTAAGTTTTAAGGGAGCACAAGGTTTGGCGGAGATGAGGGAGGACAAATGGCGAGAGAAAGAAAAGACGCGGAAAATTTGTTAAACTCTTTCGATAGATTGAATGCTCATATTATTACGCGTGGCCCTCGTTCCCTTGGCTACGGCTTCGTGTCGTATGCCACAGTTGCTGAGGCCGAGAAGGCCACCAAGGAATTGGATAAGAAAGAATTGGACGGCCGCGAGATTAATGTCGAGGTTGCTCGGCCAAAGGAGGCCGGCTCCGCTAACACGAACCCGCGCCGTCGTCGTCGGTCCGGACGTTCCAAGGCAAAGGCTCAAAAGGCCAAAAACCGTGGAGTGGTAATATCAGGCAGTTGCATAGAAACAAGTGATGTACTGACGATGGCTTTGCTCCTTTTCTAGAGCGATGACAACGCATCTGATGAAAAGTCGGATACCCCCGCTGTTGCTCCCAAGGGACAAAAGTCCGAGGTCTCTATTGCTTCAGAGACAACAGCAGACACAACTGAAGATGAAGCTCCTGCCCCCCGTCCCCGCGCCCGTAAATCCCGTCGTAACCGGGGTCGCAAGGTGTCCAAAGTGAAGCACCTGACGGAACCTTCCAAGACGACATTGTTTGTGGCCAATCTTCCTTATGCTACTACCGATGATGATCTGAAGGAAGTGTTCAAGGCATACAAGGTCAAATCTGTCCACGTTGCGCGAATGAGAAAGTAAGTGCGAGTGGGAGGGAGAGCAAAAGAGATAGCCCTTGTCTAACCTCTGTCTGGTTTAGTGGACGCTCCAAGGGCTACGGTTTTGTTGAGATGGAGACCGAAGAGGAACAAAAGAATGCTTTAGAGAAGGTCAAGGACGTCGTTATCGAAGGCCGTGCCATCTACCTCAAGGTCGCCATGTCCGAGCAGGCAAAAGAGGATGATGAGGCACCCCAAACCAATGGTACTGCTGAGGCCGTGACAAAGAAGGAAGTTCCCGAGAAGACCGATGCCCCTAAGAAGGAAACGGTTAAGAAGGACGCTCCCAAGGCCGAAGCTACTAAGAAGGAAGAGCCTGCCAAGAAGGAGGAGCCTGCTAAGAAGGAAGAACCCGCTAAGAAGGAGGAGCCTGCTAAGAAGGAAGAGCCTGCTAAGAAGGAAGCTCCAAAGGCTGAGGCTGCTAAGAAGGAGGAGCCCAAGGCTGAAGTCGCGAAGAAAGAAGTTCCCGCTAAGAAGGAAGCTGCTAAGGCGGAAGATGCTAAGAAAGATGCTGCCGCCAAAGCCTAAGAGTGATGGATTTATGAGAAAACATCTTAAAATTCACGTTAATTCTTTTTTTGTACAGCATTTGCGCATGTAATTTCACCCCACAAAGAAAGTTTTTATTATTTATTTATTTAACAGCGTGGAAAGCGTTTGCGGAAAGAGGAATATGTACAACTGGAGCAAAAGCAATCAGACGTATTCCTATCGCCTGCGCAATAGGAGCAGAGGTTCTTTGTGTGCACGGCGAATTAACTGGGGTTGAGAAGGGGTTATGACAAATAAAGACTTGGAGGGAGGGATAAAAGCCCGCGGTTTTCTAGGTCGGGGAGGAGGCGGCAAGGAGATAAAAGTAGCAGTAGTAGCAGTAGTAGAGGTAGTTGCATTTGTAAAACTGCTTGAGGAGAATGAGGGGAATGAGAGGTTAGGGGAGGTCGATTTAACAGATTCTGTTTCCAGCTGGCTGGGGTAACCGTAAATCTCGGTGTCCGTGGCTCGACCATGCCAGGGCGTCAAGGTAATTCGGAGGGTCATCCTATCCGAGCGGGGACCAAACCCATACTGCAGGACATAGTCAAAAGATCGCTGCTTTAGATAAGCACGGGTTTCTGTCGATCCATAGTAGAACGCCTGGGTGTGAGCGGATGATTTGGCAAATTGATTTTCCGCCGAGATCGACGAAACTGGCGAAGTTGCCGCAGTGTAATTATCATCCTCTTCCTCTCCCGAATCAGAAGAAGTGCCAGACTCCGTGCCTGATGCAGAAGAGGAAACGTGTTTGATATTGGCTGTTTGAATTTTCAATGGAGAGGATGAATGTTGCCGGATGGCGTTGTTTATAGCTTCATAGGTGTCGCATAATCGGGTTACTTCGGATGGCCTACGCGCAGTGATGTGCGGAATTGGTGATAAGAAGATATGTGTCGATGAAGCCAAGTCAGACGGCCGAGTAACATGAAAAATCATCAAGTGAATAAGAGACAACAATGGCTATACCACATCATGATAAGTTAAATAGCTTGGGGCAGCTCAGGAGACGGAAACGTTTGACACCATAAACCATCCTAAACACGGTAGATGAAAATGTTGTCCGAAAGTGATGCAATGTTGGCCAATGCAAAGCCAAATGAAGAAAATATGGCGGGTGCCAAATGTATTCTTTGCTCTCCTGGCTTAGTAAGGAGCCATGCGAAATCAAATAACATGCAGTGTATCAAAATAAGCGTTTAAAAAACAAAGCTTTAGCATTTTATTGGCGAACAAAAAATACAGAGAAGGGAGCCAGCAATAAAGAATTATGGTACATATACAAGAAAAAAAAATATGTAATAAACTAATCCAATCATTTGTCAAAATGTTTTTTGAACCGAGCGCTGTTGATCATCTCGTGGTGAACTGGCATTAGGCTGCATATTTTTTCTCTGCAATCAATATGTCAGTTTCCATTCAGAGCTACAAGAGAATCACTTACTTCAGTGCCGGCATGGTTCCTTGTGATGCCGAGCTATCCAACCATAGCTCGAGACGATCGCCCCGTGCACGACGCGCCAATACTAGCCCAACTAATCCATGGTCGTACAAATTTCCGCCCACAACTGAACACAGAATCCATTCAAACACTTCATCTATCGACGTTTTTGTAGGGCATAGTGTCAATCGGCCTCCATTCTGATTGACTTTGTCTTCCCACATTGGTTCAACGCCTGTCCGAAAACAGTAGAGATTTTGATTTGGTAACAGCTGGGACGGTTTACTCCGCCTCTCCTTGTACAAACGCCACCTTGCAGAGAACTCCCAAACAGTATGACAGTTAAACAGCGGTTTGACAGTGGAAATGTAATTGGATGGTGTTGCCAAATTGGTACAAGCCGTCGTTTGTATCGGGACTCGTTTTGCCACAGACGTATCACTGAAGTAAAACGTGCACGGGCTTGCGAGAGGCAAAGCCGAAGAAAACGATAGATTGTGTTCGCAAAGGTATTTTTTGAGTGCTTCATACCGTGTAGGGTTCTCCTTTACTTTGATAGGATCGGCCCAGATGGGAATTTTTTCTGCTTCATTACATTGGCCTGTGGATGATGCATCGTGCATCGTCGCACTCGTGTGACGAACATGAGTCGTGCCGTGATTTTTTGACTCGGTGGCCTGTTGCTGCTGCTGTTGATCAATCACCACTTCGAGTCTCTGCGCGAATGTCACCTCCTTGGCAACGGGTATCTGCTTTGATGGTGGCATGGTTTCCTCTGGGGTGTCTACAGTGACTGGTGCCTCTTCAGCTATAACACCTTCTTTTTCTTCTTCTCTACTTTCTTCTTCAACGGCGGTATCTTCCGATGGAAGAAGGTCATCTGGTCGCGTGACCATCTCGCCCTCCTTGATCGTGTCATTTTTTTCTAGCAAATGGACGCTGCCGGAGCTCGAGGTAGCGGAGCTTGTGGTGCTGGCTGTGCTGAATCGGCGAACTGCGGCCGTATCGGATGAAATGGTCGTAGTGGTCGATGCGCGCCGACAGTACGCCCCTCCAGCCTCTTCTTCCAATTCTGGATATCTCATAAGCTCTTGTGGAAATGGGTTATAAAAAATATTGGCGTATGGATGGTGATGGTGATCTGGAAAAGACTGGCGAGAATGATAAACCGTATCGGATTTTTCTCCCATATTTGACTGGCGGTTTCTGGTGTGATCGTTTACATCACCCCATCGTCCTCCATCCCCTCGGCCCTGAGAGTAGTCATGGTAAGTTCGGCGATGGCCTGATATTTCCCCACGCCAGACATAAGCTTGCTGCTGTCGGGGTTTTTTCACAACCATCAGAAAGTCGGATGCCTCTCCTAAGGGTTCTCTAGTTGTTGTTACTAGAGGGTCGCTGGGTGGTACTGGTTGAGAGGAAACATGTTGTGTAAATCTCTGAGCTGTCCGTTGTTGACAAGGTGTTGGCATGTGAACCAGCGTCTGCTCGTTTCCCGCGGGTGCAAACATTTGATATTCATTGCGAAGCCTGGTAACTACAGCATCAAGATCTGACTGGCAGTCATTATTGTATGCGGAGTGGTCGGCGGCGTGTGAACTTGGCCGACGTGTTGATGATCTTCCTATCGGTCGATTATGGGTATAATAACCATTGGGTTCTGTATAATGCAACCGTCGAGCGTATGTGCTTGTCATGGGAAAAAAATTTAAAAAGAAAAGCTGCGTAATACTTGAAGAGGGAACAGAAAAAAAAAGCTCTTTTTTTTTTTGGAATCACGGGTGACATCATGCGCAACCATGGATTTCGTCTCCGCACAGTCTTCCAGCCTAGTGTGACAGGGCTTGTGTTTTAACGGAAAAAGGCTTTTCAGCGTAAAAAATTGTTTGTATGAGAATTCTTGAATAAACACTAGAAATCCTATTTACAAATTCTTCTTTCGTTATCAATGTAACAAAATGAGAAAGGCAAAAAAAATAAAAAATAAAAAATGAGCTTAGTATATTTTACCCGAGCAAAGCCAAAGAAGTCGGTCGCAATGACTAACCGAACAAAATTTTTTTTGTGGGTAATCCATTTTTGTCATCAAATGGGTTAGCAAATGTACAAGTTTGGTGAAGTCATAGAAGGAGGGATGATAAAGATAAGGTAGGGGTTTGGATTACTTCTTCTTGATTGTATGGAGTCGCGGTTGTCTATAATGGTAATTGGGGTTGCCTTGCCTTTTGGCTTCAGCACTTGTCACGTAGTAACGTTTTCGTCCTCTTGTTTGTTGTTGCTTCATCTTTTCCTCAATAGCCGTCAAATAATCAATCAGTTGATGCTCTTTTGGCATATAGTACACAGGTAATTGCGGGTGTTGCGGATGATCTAAATGTTCTGGTCGTACCGATTCAAATATTCTTGGCTGGGAGAAAGATGAAACTCCATCACCCTCTGTAGTATACTCTAGCAGCATGCTATCTTCTGAAAACATCACATCGTCTACAATACGATTAATCACATACCCAGAAAAAAGTTTTTGGGCTTATTTTTTACCATCGACTTGTTCGTCAGGATTAGAAAAGAATGGTCGCTCATTATCGCTTTGTAATCCCAATAATGGTCTATGTAGCGAAAAAAAAGCATTGTGTGCGAATTCCGTCTCCGGGATATTGATCACAGGCATAAACGAAGGTTTCCGCATGTGCCTTCCCTTCTTGTTCTTCTTATTGTCATCGTTATCGCCGTATGATGAATAATAGAAACGACTTGTTGCAATAAACGAAGGCAGCATGGACTTCGATCGAAGAATCGGTTGACTTGCTCGGCACAGAATCATAATGGTAGCGTGTATAGTCTAGGTGGAGTTGGTTGGGTTTTGCCAAAACAGTAAGTTACGTGTACTGTTTTGGCGCAGTATGAAATTAACTTTTGGCGAATAGGGAATGCTTAATATTGGCTGGAAATGAATTTTTGCTCTGACCATACGAAGATGACGTTCGAGATGGGAGTGCTCTAACGAATATCTGAACCGTGCATTCTAGTCACTGTTTTTAAAATCTCTCGAGCATCATACATAGATACTTACTATATTCAATACGTAGCTTTCCAAAGGAGACTTCGAAGAATTGAGCCTTGTTAACCGCGATGCTAATACTAGAATATATCCATGATATTTGGTACAGAGTAAATGATGAAATGCTATTATTGAATATTTTTTTACGCTAGACTTAACAAAATTTTGTGTCCATAAAGGGTCAAATTCACGCTAAGGAAGAAATTACTATACTCCATCAGTTAAACTGCTTGAGCTTGGTCTCTCAGCTGACATAAAACTTATTCAGAGTAAGAAATTCAGGGTAGGTGGGAGAAGAAGGTAGATGATGTGAGACTATCCGAAGTTTTACAATCACTACGGGTCTAAACAGTATATCAACAGACATAAGTAATCTTGTGCGTATAGTTCATCGTAGTATATCGGGGATGTTTGTGATAAACAGAGTCGAAGAAAAAAGAAAAGCAATAGTCTTCCTCGTCAAGTATGGTTCATTATCTAGACAACCAACTGTACAACCCCATGTTATCCAGACCTGCTTTATTTCGACGGAGAACAGCGCCACCTCCAACGAAAAGTCCGTTTAGAGCCGACGCAGAAATGATATGCATCTCCCGCAAAACGTTTTAACCAACCGCGCAAAGACATTGGTGATTGCCCACATACAAATAGGGAAAAAGTTAACTTTTAGATACCATACTGATATAATCCAGAAACCTGAAAAGCCAGCATTCAATCAGGTATCTGGTACATATGTGCTCATGTTGCCAGTAGGTTATCAACAATGCGCATCAGCTCGTAAGTGTCAAAAAGAAATTTCCACGCCGTCCTTACTAACAGTAGAACGGGAACCGTGACATCAATGCTGGAAAAAAAAAAGCAAGGGACAAATCTCCAACAATACATTCAGTCTGTCAGCTGTATTGACTCTTATCTTTTCTCTTCAACGACAAGTACAAGCAATCAGGTTCCTTGACCATTGGCGGTCAAAGAGCTGTCATCAGGCGAACGGATTGTAAGTGGCTGTGCTGAGATTCATTTCTTTTGCTAACGTCATTGGCTGGACGGGGGTGCAGTCTCATTCTTCTGTTCAGTGGTGAGGAGAAGCGTTCTGTTTCCAGTCATGTCCGGCTACAATATCATTTGGGCATTTTTCGCTACATTCCTTGTCTCGGTTGCAGCATACTTGCTGACACCCAAAGGAAACAACCAGACGTAAGTGTCCGAGATTCCGCGCTGAAATGCTTAGCTGAAACGCTTATTGGCAGTGTAATTCGTATCCTAATCATTATGTCTCTCGCTTGCTGTTACCTCATGTAAGTATATATCTTTTTTGCTTTGCTCTGGCACAGTTAGTACGGGCACAGACAAATAATGACCTTAATTAGGTGGGCCATCACGTACCTTTCCCAACTTCATCCTCTAATCTATCCCCAACGTACTCACCTTCGACCACATACCGAACACTAAGAAATATACGGTGCTATTTGACCAACAGTAAAAACAATAACTGGTTCCTTTGTTGTAGAACATGTAGTATTAAAACAAAGGCTCGATGATGAAACAATCAGATCTCCTTGATTAAAACCCCGTCTGATGAGTGGCGATGAAACGAGGAGTAAGAAGCCTGTGCGTTACAAAAACAGGGGCACAGGAGGAGGTTTTAGAGCGTAAGTGAAAGAACTGTATGAACATTAGAACAAATCTCGTGAAAGGGGTTGAGGGTTTTTGATGTCCGCCACTTCTTTGCTTTAACTCGTTCATGTCTGTTTTGCCCTTCTTCCTTTTCACTGTTGCTGACATTGAATTTTCTCTTTGGTAATACTGCAGCATTGACAAGGTACTATTTAAGACAAAAAGAAAGTACACTGAGCGACGAACCTCATTAGTTGAGATGGGGCTTGTCAAAAAGATTAAGTTGCAATTCGAAATGTGGAAACTTGGAAAGTACACAAAACGACGCTCAGTTTTTACACGGGGTTTCGAACAACAAGGTAGGACTTATAAGCAAGAAAGTAAGCTCATGTTCTTATAACGCTTTACTTAGATCGGGAATTTTACCGTTATCATTATCAGGACGGTGTGTACTTACACCATGTTAACCCCTCAAAAATGGATTATATTATGTCTCCTTCGAGGCTGCTAAGGAAGACCGAACGTATTGTCAGATGCTCCGAAAATTACAACCACTCGTAATATCAACCTCCTCATAATAGCTACCCAAAATAGAGTGATTGGAACCTATGATATTTTTAACTGTGATACAGCTGCAGTACAACCTCGGTCCAGCACCATCCAGCCATTGTTTGTCATGAAACAACATATAGGACTGTGTCTTCTAAAGACTGATTATTATACTGTTTATATACTCCTGTTTTTAAGTATAAACTCAAGTTACTCCTTTTTCTTTGGCTCCCGGATCCCTTTCATTTTATCCACGCACGTCATACAATGAACGAAGAGCAATTTTTGCCCCGCCTGTGGCTTTTGGGCCTTCTCTTGCCGCTTCGTCTTCTCCACACCGAGTTTTCGGCAACTTCATTGAATACATGAACCCCATCCAAAAGATATCGGACGCTGCCAATGCTGTCTTCTATGGCATTGCGCTTTTTGGGTAAGATCTTGCCATGTATCGCTACAGCCCAACATTTATTCGAGGGTAAAGATTGGCAGGCACTCTTCAAATTGCGCAAGTGTCTTCGTTTATGTTGAAACCATTGTCGGAACGCTTGGTGATGCAGATCAACTCTCACATTGTGGGTCTTGTATGGAAGACGATGCAGGTAATACAAATATCAAGTAGTTATTGAATTTTGTTAATTCACACGCATCGATATAGGCCATTTTTGAGGTGAAGAAAATATCGCATTTGACTGTCGTATTTCTAAGCGAAAGCTTCTCCTTCTAGCGTTCCAAAAAGGCGCGTATCACATTTTCTGGTGACAAAATCCCGTCAGGTGAATCAGCATTGGTGATCAGCAATCATCGATCATGGACCGATTTCTATATGTTACACTCGGTGGCTATTCGCAGACAAATGTTACAGAATTGCAAGGTAAAAGCTTAATGTCAGCCTTCAACTATTTAACATTTTAAAAGTATTTTGTCAAAGATTCTCTGAAATGGGTAAGGACATTCTTCGCGTATCGAACGCATCAGCTCAAAAAATATCTACGCGTCTAGTTGCCATTTTTCGGCTGGGGCATGTGGGTAAGGCAAACGAGGCCTGAAATCTTTTGAGACATGACACAGTTTTATAGCTAGCAGGATTCATATTTGTACGACGAAATTGGATGCAAGACCAAAACAAGATTCACTCAACTTTTGCCACCATCAAAAGATTGAAATCCCCAGCCTGGATCATTAGCTACGTGGAAGGATCGCGATTTACCGCCGAAAAACTTGCACAGGTAAGTAAAGGTTATTGTAATGATGGCGGCATCGCTTACAGGTAATGGGGCAGGGGCAAGAATTCTCAAGAGAACGTGGATATCCAATCATGCAAAACGTTCTAGTACCTCGTACTAAAGGATTTGTAACATGTGTTAAGGAATTTAGAAACTCGCATATAAGTCATGTATATGGTAAGTCTAGCATGAGAAATAAACGTTGTCTAATAGATGATTAGATTTTACTATTGCCTACCGTCATAAGCCTAGTAACCGATTTCAGGAAGCACCCAACATGGTACGTGTGCACGCGCGTGCGCTCTCACCAGAGTATGATTTCCACATCAACGTAAAGAGATTTGCCATCGAGGATTTACCTCCAGATGATGATGGTTTGGCTGACTGGCTTCGAAAGCGTTATGTGGAAAAAGATAACTTCTTGTCGAAGCTTCGCGAAAACTGGACAGATGGGTTGGATGAACAAGTTTGGGAGGAGCCTCTATAGTGATACCATAGCCCTCATATGGAGCCTAATCGCTTTAGTTGACCAGGCAACGGGTTGTTGAAAGATTCACTGCCAGTGTCTCTCAGAGGATGATCCATGTTTAATCAGGCACGCAAGCTAATTGACGTGCTTATATGAAGATAGGTCAAGTGGATAATAAAGCACATCTATCACACATTTATCATGTTCCCTATTGTGCAATAGCGATGCTGATATATTACAGGAGATGCTTTAGAATATGCTATGAGGCAGTAATAAGAAGCCAGTAGCATAGGTAGGTGGGCGTGTATACAACCTATTCTACACTCAGATGCCGCTGAATTTCTCAGTGTGTTGTTAATTTAATGCTGACCCTGTCAATTTTTTTTTCAAAGATAAAGCGGGAGATGGATCAATAAACTAAAAAAAAAAAAAAAAAAAAAAAAAAAAAAAAAAAAAAAGGAAAACAAGGAAGTGAATATTTGATCGCATGGTTTCATCAGAAATTATCAGCCAAGTACTGATCCTCATCCACAAAGGTGGACAGCACTGTTCTATCTGCAAATTTACGTCCTGCAAGAGCGCTCAGTGCCTGCATAGCTTGGTCCTGGTCTTCGAAACGAACGAAAATCTACATTACAGTGTAAGCAGACCGGGATTGCTCGTGATACCACATACCTTTCCTAGTCCGCCAACTATTTTACCCGAAGATGGACGAGGGATCTTCATATCTATTATTGTTCCAAACTTTCCACACTCTTCTTCGATATCTTCCCAAATGTCTAGAAGCCGAATTGATCAATATACATTTTGCTTTTGGCGTATTCTACCTACCTTGGTACTCTTCATCGTTTTCCAGTTCTTCCGGCGTCACCATGTTCATTAATGCCAGTACTCGTGTTGCCTCCTCTGGTTTAACACCGCCCACAGGTATAAATGGAAATACAGTCGGCATTTCACTGGGGATACCAACAGGATGCTTCGCGCCTTGACTTGCTCGCTGCACCACTAGTTTGCGGTCGCCCAGTTGCATATCATTTAAACCTTCACATGCCAGATCAGTTACTGATGGATCAGCATATTCACAGAATGCAAAGCCCTATACAATGTATTAGGTTTTGTTGATCCAATCCTACGCCACGAACCTTAGATTGCCCATTAGACTCTTTAACGAGATGGAAGGCACGTAATTCACCAAATGACTGCAATAACTCCATCACCTGCTCCTCGTTTAGGTACATTGGAAGACCACCAATAAATATCTTGTGTGGTGTATCGGGCACAATTGTAGAGATAACGCCTACTCACGCATGAACAACATTCATTGTAGACTCCGCTCAAAAAGTGCTTACCTGGTACATGCACCATGGATGCGTCATCGCCAGCAGGAAGATAATCCTTCGGTCTACGTATTTTAAGTGTTTGGGATTTGAAAGTAATACCATCAAAAGCCATAGCTGATGTAGCTTGTTCAGGATCGTGAAACTAAAATACGGCTTTAATTCAGACTGTTTCTTTTGATAATTTAGAACATACCTCCACAAACGCATAGTTCTTGTCATGATTTATCTGCACCGCCAATACAGAGGGTCCAGTTGCTAGTTTCATATTCTCCATTGTCTCATTAAAGAACTCGGTCATTTCATTCTCATCAACACCGAAAGGAATCTGACCAACGTAGATGCGTCGTGCCTGTCTAGCTACAGTTGCGTTCAATGCTACTGGCCCAGCAGCTCCTTGTGTCAATCTAACGCGGGAACCATCTGATGCGACGCCCATGGTTGCATAAGTTCCTGGAGCTGCAAAGGATTGTGGTGCTCTGGTACCGACGACCTGACCAGGTAAAGGAAATAGACCTTTGTCGAGAGTAAATATGTGGCAGAACAAAAAAAGCATTATCTTTTTACCTGTTTGTTTCACTTGCTCAGCAGTCATTGTATCCATGCCTGGAGGTGCCATATCCCAATTTTGCAGTTTTCGTTCTCGTTTGTGAAGTGGAATAACCGTTTCTTCTCGTCGACGGCTAGAACTTCTGCTGTGTCGTGGGCTGGGACTTCGTCTTCGGGATCGACGGCTGTCTCTTTCTCTGTCATCGCGACTACTTCTGCTATAGCCATGTCGGTCCCTTGAACGTTCTCGGCGATCCTTTGATCGGCGTCTTGAACGTCGGCCACTTCTGTCATGTCGATCGCGATCGTGATCACGGTACCGATCTCTACTACGACGTCGGCGATCCCTTCCATTATAGTAACCACTGTCTTCAGCGGAACCGCCACCATATCGAGCTACACAGTAAAGAGAAGATAGACTTTAGTAAGGGTTTCATCCACAGCCGCGACCAAGTTTGGGCTATGTAATCGTTCATTGAATTCAATTCAAAATAAAATAACTGGATCTAAAGTAGTTGCTATGTGTCCATTACCTTGTTCTTGAGAATAGTAGTCATTACTAGTTTCCTGGGCCAGTTGGTGACCCATCGAACTCAGAAAAGAATTAGCTAGATCAGTCGCATCCCGTTCTATACGACGCCATCAGAACACTATAAACTACATAAAATAGAATGCTACTTTACCACGCGAGTCTATAGGAACGTAATCAGAATTCCAGGACATGCTGTTTTTTTTTTTTTTGCGAAGCCAGATTCAGTTCAGTGCGAACAGAGTCGCCAGTTCCAATTTGGAAAGAGAAGATGGTCACATTGATCCTCCGCTAGGCTTGTTGCCTGGCTACTCCTGAATCGCTTATCTTTGGGACCATGCCACACCCGAACCAATTCTCGGGTCTCGGAATATCCAACGTCATCCAGCATTGTGTCCTGCAAAATTTTGGCCCAATATAGGTATATTCTTCTTAAAGGGCATACCAAGTCCTTCAGTTCGGACATATATATCAAGTGGGCTGGATAGAGCAGGGTGTTTAGGATAGGTTTAAGAGATATGCGGTTGCATAACGTATGAACTCAAAATCGGATATGGTACGTACTGGGATTGACTATAAACATAAGATTACTCATGTTTGTTGATGTATTGTTTAGACCCACGGTCGTAAAACTACCAAAATAGCTATATACCATTATAATCTTCTTCCTTAGCGCAAACTTGGCACTTCATGGACGCAACCACTAAAATTTTGTAATAAACAATCATGCAATTTTTTATATAGTTTGGAAAATTGGCTCTGCGTTGGCGCTATACAGGGAAAGGAAAAAAGGCCGAGCAAAAAAGGAAGAAAAAGGAAAAAAAAAAAAAAAAAAAAAAAAAAAAAAAAAGGAAGAACGGGAAAACAAAGGGAAAAGGGGACAAGGGTGTAAGAGTAAAGAGCAAAAGGTTGCAAAGGGTAAAGGATAAAGGGTAAACGAAAGTCAAGGGAGAGAACTTTCTTATCTTGGGAAAATAGTATGGGTGAAAAGAGAACGATAAAGGAGAAAGGGTCAGGCTACAATGGGTATTACGCTATACCAGATAGTAGCCTACTGCGCACCAAAGTTGAAACCATTTTCAGGAATATTCACATTCGATTGGAAGTTAAATGCTTGTGGCTCGCCATCGTTCATTTCTTCTGTATTATCATCATCATCGGCGAAGAAGCGGTCAATAATGTCATAGGCCTTTTTGTAAATATCGGCATTTTCATGCGATTGCAAATGATGGATTTGTTCCATGCCACCGCACTCTTCCACATAATATGCATAACGATTCAAACTTTCTGGATCATTCTTTTTCTCGGCTTCGCCCACTTTGAGAATAGTTTCCAGTCCATCCAACGCAACCTGAGTTACTGTATTGTCCATACCCTTCAATGCATCACATAGGGGCTTGATAGCGCCTTGCAGTACAATATAATGAACCTGATCTGGTCTTACCAATCCTCTTGAAGTAGCGTTGACTATGGCCCAACAAGCTTCTTTTCGTACTTTTATATCAGCCGTGGCAAGAAGATGCACGAGGGTGGGAATGATGTTGGCATCTATCACAGCCTGAATTTGCTCGGGACTACCGGCTGTAATATTGGAGATAGTCCAACATGCCTCCTTACGGATAGCATCTCTTTCACTGGAAAGAAGGGATAGCAAAGCTGGAAGCACACCGCAATTGATGACAATCTGAGTCTGCGTGTCATCACCAGTGACAATGTTGCCAATAGAACGAAGTGCAGGTGTTCTTACTGCTGTCCAAGGGTGCATCAGTAATTCTACCAATCGTCGACATACACCAGCTTCGATCACAGCCTGAATTCTCTCGTTGGGTCCATCTGATATATATGAAATTGCCCAGCAAGCATCTACAAGAACGTCTTCATCATCGGAATAAATCAACTTAGCCAGAACAGGGAAGGCAGGCAAAATCTAAATCAAAAAATCAATACAAGTGCTGTTTTGCAGAAATTTACCATATCCCAGTTTGGTTGCGGATTTTTGCCTCTGCACAAATTTGACAAAGTCCAGGTGGCGTTGCGGTACATTGATTGCTTGTTGTTTTCGTTGAATATATTCAACAAGGGTGTTAGCACATTTTGCATCAATACATAATCACGACATTCTGGGCTGTCCCCTGCAATATTTCCAAGGGCCCAGACAGCCTATCCAGGGTAAGTTATTCTTCAAAAACTCTAGTATCACAAAAAGTATACCTGTTCTCTCACATCCGCAGCTGGGCTACTCATAAGTTCTACAAATACCGGCACTGCACCAGCTTGGATCACCGTATGTGTTTGATCTGATGATCCCGAGGCTATATTGGTCAAAGCCCATGCAGCTTCAAACTAAAATAGAGGCATCATAAGCAATATAATCATGTTATCATTGCGACTTGGTACCTGTAATATTTCGTGTCGTGATTTCAAAAATTCGACAAACTTTGGTACAACACCAGTATTGATCACTTCTTGAATTGGTGGGTTACGCTCCTTGGACAACAGTTTTCTAAACTTAGTTGTTGCTTCGCATTGCAAGGTAACATCAGTGCTGTGGATGGCATTGAGAAGTGACACCAACACCTGCTGCAGCTATACTACCAAATGAGAAAGTTTATTTCTAACAAATTATAATCACCTGCGATTGTCCAGCGGCATCGTATTCGTCTTCTTCGTCGGACATTGGTTCAGCGGCAAGGGCCATGTTTCTTCGCTTCGACAGATTCTCTTCTCGCTTTTGCTTCCTGATCTCCACCGTATGCTTTTGTCTACGGCTTCTAACTTGATCTGCCTGAAAAGCATCCTTGTTCTTGTATTTATTCCTTCTCTGATCAGCCGTTTTACCGTCCATTGTCAGAATCGTCCGTGCTTTATGCTTGCCCAAATGAAGAGGAGTACACTTCGAACACCCAAGAACTAGTCTCTCTTCAGAACAAACGACACGTGATTCCTTTTGCCCACCCAAGGCACGTGAGCCTTCCTGGATACTCAGATTTCCCATTTACCAATGCTCTTCATTTGTTTGGGGATAACCACTAATATTTTTGCGTGGTTGACTAAAAAGCTTTGCGAGACTATGCATATAATTTCTGCGTTGGCTCCGAATCAACCAGTTGCCAGAACGGAGTACGAGGATATGGGTTCGCAGCCCAACAATAATGCCCTAGTCCCACTAATTTACTTCATGTGATCAGACTTTTAGAGCATATCTAGTGCATCGATGTCTAGTGTTTGCTATGGACGAGTACCGCACCAGCAAAATATGTTCATTATGCGACCATGAAATAGAGTTATATTGCGACAGAAACCTGGGCTGTTGTGAATGCAAGTATGTGGATGCAAGTGGACCAAATACACACTAACTAAATCTATAGAACTAAGAAACTTCGTCTTCTAACTGATAAACGATCACGCAGACATTGTTTAGATAACGACAAATATGTTTTTTCATTACACATCAGCATGTTTCACAACGAAAGAGATGTGTAAAATGGGGAATTGCTACGGACACTCCAACGGGACACTTCAACGGGACACTCCAGTCCCCCAAAAACAAGCCGATGCTGAACTTCCTATTACATTTTATTTCAAACATAGATATAAAGTAGTACCAAATGCCTAATTAAGCTACGATGGGGTGGACCATGTTGGAATGTCCCGTAGTGGAGTGTCTCATAATACTTTTCAGAAGAACAAATTCAATTCCCATAGTACTCACGGTTTGGTACCACATCAGAGTGTTCTATAATAAAGTGTCCTGTAATATAGTGTCCTGGCACTCCAACATGGGACACTCCATCGTAGCTCACTTAACAGGAAGTTCAGTATCCGCTTGTTTTTGGGGGGACTGGAGTGTCCCGTTGGAGTGTCCGTAGTAATTCCCGTAAAATGACTATAGCAATTGTGAGCATTTGTTAATGAGCCTTCAGCTGGAAATGACTATCGAGTTATCATTTATCCAATCAAGCTGTGCAACCAGCATGCGTTGTAAAATCATATCAACGAATAGCCTCTTGTAATTATTGTACAATTACTACTATTATGGGTATGCTCACAGTCTTCTTAGATGTGAAATCGCGACTTGAATGCTAGTATTAATATGCGACGGGCCTTGCTCACATATATGCGCACAAGCAACATCGAATCATGCTCAGAGTCTTTAAAGCAAGCGACCAAGAAAACAAAGCCTCAAACGGCTCAAAGCTAGTAAGAAACTGGCATAGAGCTGTTTATTCAGCCTGGCTGGTACGTACATTTCTTTAACTGGTTTCATTGCTTTTGCGATGGGTGTCCATAGTCAAAGCCAATAAAGAAAATCAGAATGTTAACGTCATATCCGCTTTTGTGAAATGCATAAGTGAGGAGTTGCTCCAGTTAAAATAAGACTATTGAAGCCCATACTTGCGTTACATCTATTACGTCTAGACAGATTGTGCTCAGAATGGACTAATTGTTTTCCATATAATTCGCACTCACTTTCCTAGATAGCTGCACACGATTAGGGAATTTCTTCGAGCACTCCCCTCGGGTGCTCCTTCCCCTTCAAATTAGGTGCCCAAAGAGTGATGTTTGTCAGAAGAAGTGAACGAGCACAAGTCTCATCCAAGATCTTCTTAGGATAATTGTTAGTTCAGTGCGATGAATTGATCTGACATAATCGCGCTTGTACAATGCGTTAGCATATCTGTACTACTATCTCTTTCGAATCTACTTTACGGCACATTGAGCTTTTGGTTATTCAAACAGCTACGCTTCACGCATATTCGTGGGTAGCAAACGCTCTCACAATTGGACATCGCTACCCTCGGATACTTCTAACTTGTGTTTCATTATCAGCTTGAAGAAAATATTGGAGTGAGAGTGACCCAGGGGAGTGCCCGACGAAATTCCCTTTCTAGAAACACAATGAACCAACGCATTACGCAAAGCCATGCTATCCAGGCCCACTTGAATTCGACGCAAAAAAGTACTACTTCCAACGCAAAGTTCATTTTAGAGCCAGCGCAAAAATGATATGCATCGTCTCGCAAAACGATTTAGCCAACCACGCAAAGACACTAATGAGTAGTACTGTTTTTCCAAAAATGAATGTCGCACAGGGAAAAAAAAAATTGTCGTTAGCGAACTACAAAAATGGGAAGTTGTCATCCTTGATCGTCAGTTGATACACAAATTCAGCGTACGCTTTTGCTTGGTAGGGTTTCAAAGACTATGGTATACAGTAGTTTATGCAAAAGTAAACAGGAAAGAAAGATTGTAAGTGGATATTTCTGGTTGTCGTTATTGTCACGCTTACCGGAATACGACGCAGTATATAAGTCTGGAGATAGGAGATGTAAAATTGATCGAAATTCTCTGCAACATGTGACACGAAATTTGATGCGCATTGATTTGCTGTGTATGAAAGAATGGCACTGAAGGCAATGGAGCGGCGATCAGGGACCGGTGATCGTACTAGGCTGCAGCGTGCGGTTGGGTACTGTTGAATGAATTCATCAAATTTGCTCTTGATGTTAGATCGCAGGTCATAGTCAAATACTGATTTGTTGGAAAATTTTTGACCAAGAAGTAGCTGAAAGATTCCCGTAAAGAAATGCTTGTCGAACAAACATGGATAAATCGGTAGCCGTTCGGTTAACCTGTACGTGATGTAGTACAACAAAAAAAGATGGGCGTGGATAACGATTTTCCGATTGTGAGCAACCACTGCTTCCAGTCCTTGAGTAAACCGAGCTTTTTCGGCTTCATCCATATTCTGCAGTAGGTTATGCAAGCCATGCTTGATCACATAAGTGCGGACTTTTACATTGCCAAGCTTCTCTTTGGTTTTTATTCGCTGTGGCTTCTTGTAACCTGGACATATGGAGTTTGAGGCACGCATATGAGTCAAGGATGAAGCTCTTCGTTGCTCTTCTTCTGCTATATCCCCACGAGCTTTGGCTTCTTCTGCAGCTTTGACACACGTTGGACAAGGTTTTCTTTCCGCGGTCGAACTTGATTGTACTGCCTTCTGACGTCGTTCTCTCGCTTCTTGCTTTTCATTTTTTTCGTCTTGATTCTGTTTCCTCTTTGTTGTTTGCCGACTTTTTCCTCGCTTTTGCCGCTTCGAAGCTTGAAAAGATACAAGTTAGACGCACGGCTTGAATCAAAATAAATAAGAACTTACGCGGCTGTTCATCATCAGCTGTTGTATCATCAGCTGCATTCTCAGCTTCTTCAAGTAGTCGTCTTTGCTTTTCTAATTTTTTTCTTCTTATGAACTCACGCACAGTTCTGGACATCAGTCTTGTGAAAGTGAGAGTCAAAAAAGAAAAGGATGGAGGGATAAATAAAAAAAGCTTTTTCACACCTCTTTTTAACAAAGAACAACGACACACTAAGTTTTGATTTGCTACCGTAGAGTTGCCAAGCGCATGGCTGCTCCTCCTGAAATTCATTGTCCATCTCACATATATTTTGTATCATAAATAATTCATTGTTCGAGACATTTTTTTTTCAAATTAGACGACAAAGAACCTCGGAAAACCTGTAAATCAACCAGTTGATGAGAATCTGAAGATGTGTTTATGATAGTACGGCAACGCACAATCACAAACACTATCACGATTAATGATGTTGTGTGCCTTGACGCATTTTAGGTGGCGTTGTCTCGGGACGCTAGTACGCCCACTTCCTTTGACCCCATATTGCAAACACCAGCCACTATCCAGCTTCCCACGTAATTGAAGAATGTGATGCCATCCAGGGTCTGAATCAAAAATACTGGACGAAGCTGAAAAGCGTTGATCGTCGCAAGCGATGCAAATAATTGGCTGTCTGTTCTAAACTGACTAACGTCGTTTCCACTTTTGTAGTCCGCTAACGGCATTTTTTTTTTCCTTCTGCGACATTCATTTTTGGAAAAACTGTAATTTACTTGCGCCGAATTTCGTTCTACCGAAGGTGACGTGCTGCAAAAAATCGGGTAAACATGTATCCCGTAATGGGTTTCGAAGGCAACTTCGTTCGAAACGAGCACTACACCTTTCTAACATGCCGTTTGGAATAAACCACGATATCGTCATTCAGATATCGAGAAGTGCCCTTTGGTCTTTTTTTTCTGATATTAAGTTGGAAGATGTACATAACGTGCCTTCAGAAGAAGAAGGGCCACTGATAGTGTAAGTTGCCACTATTTCCGCATAGAGCATTTGCTCAATGTTTTACTTCCTCCATCATCTGGCAGTGCAGCAACGCACCATAACATGGTTGTAGACCCGGCTATTTTATCCGTTACATTCCCTGAAAAACGTAGACTGCATTACTGGGCTAAAAACACGATGTTCAAGAATCCCTATGCCAAACGGTTTTTGGATAATGCAGGCGTAGTGCCAGTCGATCGAACCACAAAAAACAATGCACTTTTATATAAGGCAACTTTTGATGTCTTGCGTTTAGGTGAAGCTGTTGCCGTCTTTCCCGAAGGCACTAGCCATACCCTACCTCGGCTTGGCGTTTTCAAGGACGGTGTCAGCTTTGTAGGTTCTCCAAGACCGTGTAGCATAGGCCAGTACATGCCTTGACATTGATTTTCTCTCTATGTATTTGAACGATAGGCGGCTCTCGAGTATGCCAAGTTGATTGCCGATGAACCGCATCCCAACTCGCATGGTGTTATACCACGAAATGCTTCTATTCTTCCTGTTGGTATAGTATACCCGGAAAAGTCAAAATATCGTAGCGTGGCTATTGTGAGGTAACTGAAAAGAACAAGGAGCCCATGGAATTCAAACATGCAGCAGATATGGGAAACCCATTAAAGTAGAATCTTACATTACATTGTTCCGTGAAGACCCGAAAAAGGCTGCGAAGCAACTGACAAGTGATATACTACGATCCGTTGAAGGACTCACAGTGAACGCACCTGACTGGGAAAGTCGTGATGCAGCTGAGATGGCGCGATGGCTACTATTTCCTGGGGAAAATGGTCTGATGAGAGATTATGTCACAGTAACGCAAAGGTAATCTCGCATCGGAAAAAGCATTTACTGATCAATGTGACAAGTTTGATCAATGCAATGACTCGATTGTCAGAAAAGAAACCCGAGATTGCCAAATTGCAGCAAAGTTTACGCGCTTACAAACTAGAACTGGAAGAACTTGCGCTTAAAGACTCTCACATTGCCAAATACAACAAGAACATTACCGCGACATCCACCACGGTAGCGCTTCTCCGGCGCACGCTTGCATCACTCATTGATCTTCCTCTCTTTCTGCCTGGGCTTGTTGCGCATCTTCCTCTCTACGTGGCGGGTTACTATGCAGGGAAATGGGAAATCTATGAAGAGGTGCGTGCCCAGAACAAAATATTTTTCGGTCTAGCGCTTGTCCCTGTGATCTACATTGTCGCATTCTTGTGGGGTTGGTATTCTCTTTTCCACGGAACATTCTTTGGGTTCTTCGTAGCGCTTGCTACACTTGGTGTTTTCATCTGGTACCACGTTGTGTCTATCGATGAACGATACGAAAATTTCAAAGATCTTTCCGGTCGTTGGCGTTTGTTTGATGCTGTGGTACTTGGACGAGGCATGTGGCGAAGGAAAGAACGAATCCTTGAACTTAAGAAATTACGTGATACGAATCTGATACGTATCAGACAAATGATTAAGGCATACAAAAGCGAAAACGACGATGTTCATGCTGTGTGGTGTGCAATTCGCGGTCGAGTACGACGATTTGGTGATGTCTCCAAACTCCATGGACGAAAAAAGGCATTAGCGAAGCAGTATGAATGGTCTTTCGAAGGCTGATTTGCAATATAATCAGATCCCGTCGTGATATGTATGCTAGCTCTATTGAACGTGCACCTTTCTTTCATTTCGAAAATGAATCATATATTAATGACTACTACATGAAGATAATGCTTGGCATTTCGCTCTTAGTAGTGCATCTGACTATGTCAGTAAAGGACGAAACTATCATTTCCGATACTTTCATATACCCAAGCCTAATCGGAAACTTGACGATAACGCTTTCTTCTCTGATGGTCAACGATCTATTTAATTTCTTCAGGTTGCTGAAGACAATTAGAGAAATTACTGCAGCAGTCAAATCGAATATGCTGCTCGAGAATGCGTCCCATGTTCTATTTTTTTTTTTTTACTCACCACTGACAGCCGCCATTGCAGATTTGTTGGTTGTGAGAGAAGTACTTCTTTTCTTTTTCAATTTACTAGTTGATACATGTCGCTTGTTTTTGAAAGGCGAAGTGGGCCCATTCGTACCATAGACATCATGGGTTGGCTGTGATATGACAGTAAATATCCACTGCACACACGAGTCCTGATGCATAATCTATATCTTACTCCGTATCCCAAGCAGAAGTGAAGGAATGCGATACCAATGGGATTGAAGTGGCCATGATTCATTAGGGACACAAGTACTACAGCACAATGTTTGGGTGTAAACGGTAAATCCGTTTGTGCAATATCGACTTTGCTGCAACAAACAAAACGTAGCAACCTCATATACCCGTAGATATATGCTTGCTACTCTTCTGAATCAAACTTAGATGAGTCGCTCAATAAATTTAGTTATTAACTTTTTATCGATATACCACTTCATTTTTTGTTTATATTTAATATAAGGCGTTAAGAAGGTCGTATTATATTGTATTGTAGGAAATAGTGGCAGAGTAAGTGAATGGGCTTTTCCCAACAACAATCAGTAGCGGAGGTTTATTAAGGACCAATAAAATTACAGCAAGAAATTTACAAAATCTGCCGGGGGATTTGGTGCATTGAACCCTCCCTTTTTTCGAGCCCTTCGACTCACTCAAAATGACTGTAAGTACACATTTTTTACACTTTTCGACGATGCGATATGATATTCTAGCGGATGGGTATGGGGAATGGATGGATGGATGGGTTAAAAAAGGGAACTTGGATCAAAAAAGAAATACGACATCAAAAGCGATTCTGTCATATACATACCCAACACACGTAAAACGCATGCATCGTACACATTCACATTCGGAAAAATGAAAAAGAAGAGTTTATTGATTTGTCAATGCGGATGCAATGCGACTGGATCTCTCTTCAATGGAGGGCGCAATGTCTATTTTTTAAGTTACCAAATGCCTAATGATTGCACCTTCTTGTAGTTGGCTGTCGATCTTTTGAACCCTTCCGTTGAAACCGAGAAGCGCTCCCACAAGCTCAAGAGACTTGTCCAGTCTCCCAACTCTTTCTTCATGGACGTCAAGTGCCCTGGTAAGCTTTTCACACAAATATTTCATACCCGATTCTGACTGCGGAATGTCATTAGGCTGCTTGAACATCAGCACCGTTTTCAGCCACGCTCAGACTGTTGTTCTTTGCTCGTCTTGCGGAACTGTCTTGTGCCAACCTACTGGTGGTCGTGCTCGCTTGACTGAGGGTAAATATCATGAATTTTCTTGATGGAGAAAAAGGTTGGATTACTAACGTGGTACTTTTTGTGTTGGCTAGGCTCTTCTTTCCGCAGAAAGCAAAACTAAAAACAATTAAAAAAAGTTAAACAATGCTGTGGTTGAGCAAAAAGAAACGAACACAACGTGTCTCTAGGTTTTTTTTTTAATGTAGCGTCATTCATTTTTGGTCTTCTCTAAAAAAAAAAAAGAAAAGGTGTGAGCTATTGATATTACATGTGTGGCGTTACTACGCATATCTTATACGATTGCTAAAAATGGCTTTACACGTTTGGATACAATTTTTGGCGACCCGCTTTGGTACAATCGGTAGGTATACTTCTTCCATAAAGTAATGTTGCCCGGTTACGAGAGGGTTATACAGACGATACGGTCTGCAGCAAATAGAGAAGCTGCTTGATTTGGTGATTGGATAAGGACAAATAGCAAAGAAGGCGGCTCCGATCACAGGTATACATGTCCAAACCACTCAACACTAAATCAAAACGTACAAGGCGTCTATCTGGTGTACAGAAGAAGCATTGTACTAGACGTTATAATAAGTTGAGTGAAGCTCACTCGCAGTTTCTTGTCGAAACGATTGATATTAATGCGGCTGCTATCCCAGCTCGAAAAACGACCATGTTCATCGAGTCTTATCGGGAAGTTCTCAAGTGAAATCACTTGTACCATTGTCATAGTGCCAGGCTTGGTCTGCTTGTGTATGTCATCAGGAATCGCCCTTTTTCCAGATATATACTACAAGTTCAATAGTGATGTAGTTCTTGGTTGGCGCTGTTGTTTTTCCCGACATTGACCAAGAGAAACTGGCATTTTCGTACGCAATAGTTACTGGCCTATTTGCTCTTCTGCTCGATCGTTCGGGTTTATCGCCAGCCTAGTCTCCCCTGTATCTTTTGATATTCTATTTGCCATCTTTATGGTATTTCTTACTCCCAAAAAACGATCTTTTCGCAATCTCAGGTACAGCTTGTTGTCTATTGATGTACAATTTGAGTTTCGACTTTGCAAATCTAGAAAGGAACATTTTAAAAAAATTCTTTATCCTCACTTCGTAATACCTCATGTTGTGATCGTAAAAATCCGTTATCTAAGTACGTTGTTGCGAACGATATCTAATGAAAGAAATCAGGCTATCGATATTTGCCGTATTCGAAATGGGTATCTGGTCTATCAAAGACTTTGTGGACGGATTCCGGTCTAAAAGCCGTTTCCGTTATTGGTTCGCACGATTATAGCCACATATATCGTCTCGTGCATCCGATTCCTGTTTTTGTTAACATACGACTTCAAAATTCGTTGAAGACGAGTTTGCCCTTTGAAAAGAGTGTACGTGTATGTTATCTGAACGCTGACTACAAATTATACACTCGCTAATCTAAAGGATGTAACAAAATCAATACCTCTTATTGTGCAATGTCAATAGAAAACCTGTATGTCATATACTCTTTACTAAAGATCTTTGATGAGAACCCATTGGCAGTTACATATTTTTTGGGAGTGAGATTATTGGTTGACTAATCTGACCGAAATATCTTGCCTGTACGCCATGCTCTGGATTATTGGATATTCATCTTAAACGACATCAGCAAGTCGCTCCCACGTATATACACGTATACACTGCGAGGAAAAAGTCTGCATGCAGTTGAACAAACTCCGCAATCTGTAGCTTAATATCTCAAAACTTTTTGTGTTTTTTTCCCCTCCTACTGTTATAAAAAGTTCTCTATGTCGCTTACAGATATTTCAAACATTACACGCAAACCTAATACCGAATTTTCGTGCGAAGAACGCGCCGCTATTTACGGAATGAACCAAGCAGGAATGTCATATGGCGCGATTGCAAAGGCTAACGGACTCAGCCGCGCAACCGTTCAACGCATCGTAGAAAACGTGAGAAAGTCCGGCTCTGCAGTTTCAAAACCGAGAGTAGGACGACCAAAGAAGATTTCTGAAATATCATGTAGAGTTATTCAGCGAAGCATTCGGCGCAATCCTCGAATGCCCCTGAAGCTTCATTGCGCCATATTCTCCGACACCCTAACGAAGGTGTCATTGAGAACATTTGCAAAAACAGTACACGATCTCGGCTTTTCTTCGCGATGTCCTATCCGCAGGCCCAAGCTGACCAATACTCATAAAGAGAAACGACTGTCCTGGGCAAAGGATCACGTCCATTGGACAAAGGATCAATGGGACAAGGTAATCTGGTCCGATGAGTCCAGATTCCTTGTCATCGGTAATGATGGCAAAGAACGCGTCCTTTGTAAGGATGGAGAGGGACTTATGGAACATCATATCAAAGAAACAACGAAGTACGGTGGAGGTTCGGTGATGGTGTGGGGCTGCTTTGACGCAAGCGGAGTTGGCCCTATTCAAGTAGTAGAGGGCAGGATCGACAGTGATGGATACACTGGCATTTTGAAGAAGAGCCTGCTACCGTACCTCAGGAAAAGCAAACGCAAAGGTTATCTCTTTCAGGAGGATAACGTTCCATGCCGCACGAGCAAAAAGACAAGGATGTGGAAGTCCAAGAATCGTGTCATTGTTTTGCCAGACTGGCCTGCACAAAGTCCGGATTTAAATCCTATCGAGCACCTCTGGGACGATCTGAAGCGCCGACTGGCAAAGCGGAGACACCTAATTCATAAACCAGAGCAGTTGGAAGCCGCTCTGTTGGAAGAATGGCAAGCCATCCCGCAAAGCGTTTGTGATAACTTAATTGCATCAATGCCCGATAGGTGCAAGGCAGTTATCGAAGCTTGTGGAGGGCATACTCGCTACTGAAATGCTTCCAAAATTGAAACTAATAAATATCACATACAATACTTCCTACATATATTATTGTTTTGTTATATAACTAAGAGACTGACGAGAGTACACATTGTTCAAACATTGATGTTTAATCTGGTTTTGCGGAGTTTGTTCAACTGCATGCAGACTTTTTTCCTCGCAGTGTATGTTATAAAACATCATTTCACATAGATTTAAGAAATCCTGTTGGCACATATTGAAACAGTTGTTAGAGAAGATATGTTTAACCCCAAAAATCATCAGTATAAGGAAGCGTGAGCCATTTATTTGTTCTTCGTATCCGTACTAGGGCTCACAATGCGCTGGTCTTACTCGGCGGGCCTAACAACTTAGTAATCTAGGTTTCTTTTTTTTTTTTTTGCACTACAATATACCATTGTTGCCACCTTAAATAAGCTAATATTTCTATTCTGAGTCTTATTTGGCTGGGTCATCCCAAGACTGAACCTAACCACCACGCTAAAGCATGTGCGTGTGTTTGTGACTTGATTACGTTTCACGAACCAGTGGACAGCGGAGAAGACCAACTGCTCCATGTCACAGACAAGATCTACCCATGCGATACTACAAAGCAACTTCTTCATTTATGGCGCAGCTATTCTTCTTAGGCTAGTAATGTTCTGCATGCCTGTCGTCGCAGACACATTGCTACAGCGCGTGGAACTATCTACGCCTGTAACGAGCTACAAACGATGTAAAGTAGAAATCGCCATTAACCTTAAGCAGCTCATCCATTCTTTTTCTATTCAGTAACGGAAGGTGTATATCTGTACGAGAGCGATGTTCCACCTTATGATGGGGGTTTGTTTCATCATGTAAATCAAAAATAGTCGCCCTGCTTGTCATTAATTGTATTCTACTCTTTTAGGCACCTCTTTTTCTCAATATGTTTTCGTTTTTGACAAGCTTGCCGTCGATCTCTATTCCACTCTTATACTGTTTGGTGGATATTGTGATTGCACATTGTTTGGAGAAAATTACTTTAGCCAACCAGGCGAGCGAAGCTGAACGTCCTAAATTGGAAGTCGAGAGAGATGTCGCGTCGATCCGCCCTGTAACCGTTGCTGCTTTGTATTTGTTTAACCCATTGACAATTTTGTCTTGTGTTTCCAAATCAACAATTGTGTTCACGAATATGAGTATTGTCATGGCTCTCTTGTGGGCATTGAAAGGTGAGAAATAGATAAAGTTCCTAGAAATTCACTCCTAGAAATTATCTAGGCCGGGTATCTCTATCCATGTTTTGGGCTTCAATAGCATCGTATTTAAGTTTTTACCCCTCCATGCTTGTACCTCCACTCATTATGATTCTTTCTTCAAAAACAAAGGTAAGCCATACTTAAAATTGCGTAGAAAATAACGACGTATCCATATAACAAGGTAGTCTTTGCTGCTGGTGCCTATGCTTTTTGGGTATCACTGTTGCTTGGAATTTCACGTTGGGTTGTAGGATCTTGGGATTTCATCCCAGCAACGTATGGAGTAATGTACGTCCGAAGACGCGGGGATTCATTCACAACTTCTTACCTAAACAAACGTTGGTAGACTGTTCGTTACTGATCTGACACCCAACACTGGCATGTTTTGGTATTTTTTCATCGAAATCTTTGATCAATTTCGTACCTTTTTCATGATCATCTTCCAATTCCATGCTTTTATCTACGTGGCACCATTGTGCATCAAACTAAGGTAAATGTATGGATAGCTAGAATGCTCTGTCTAAGTATTTATTAGACATCACCCGGTATTTGTCGTTACAATTTTGAGCGGCATTATGGCTGTCTTCAAGAGTTATCCATCAGTGGGTGATGCTGTACTTTATCTTGCCTTGGCCCCTCTCCATGACAAACTATTTAAATGTAAGCTATTGGTAGAGTGGCCATTACTAATGGACAATTAGATTGTAGATACGGTTTCCTAGTGTCCAATCTGTTCTTATATGCATCTGCATTGGCTCCCATTTTTTGGTACTTATGGATCTATCTTGGAAGTGGAAATGCAAACTT
The DNA here is from genome assembly GCA_000697495.1 of Saksenaea oblongispora B3353. Lineage (NCBI taxonomy): Eukaryota > Fungi > Mucoromycota > Mucoromycetes > Mucorales > Saksenaeaceae > Saksenaea > Saksenaea oblongispora. The sequence goes on along the minus strand of JNEV01001124.1, from coordinate 78,726 downwards.
TTTCTATGCAATTACTCTTGTGTACAACCTGGGTCAAGTGCTTTTCCTAGTGGATTTAGTATATGCTGTCCTCAGACGGGAATATGATGTAGCAAATCCAGAGACAGTAGGAAAGCAAGTAATTCAGAAATAAATGCCGTAGAGGATACAGAGACATCATATATTGAATACAGAGTAAAAAAAAAAAAAAGAGGGAGAGAGAAAGAATAAGAGGGTAACGAGACAATGGATATAAGGTTAAAGAAAATCTCACGTTGGTCTCCTAGAACTTTTGCTTTTGTTGCAAAAGCTGGTTCGGCCCTCTATCGGCACAGCCTGGACTTTGTTAAGAAGACTTGTTGTAATCTCTTGGAGGCAGGTGAAATAATCAAAAACTTCTTGTGACGTATGTGCTTTCGCTTCTGTTTCGCTACGCTCCTTCTCCTTGTTCTCGATGGCTTTCTGCAGTCGCGTTTGGATTTCCCAGCCTTCCGTTTTTAAGATTTTCCGCGCGCCCCTGGCAATGCGGGTGCTTTGTCTTTCTACATATTCTAATTCACGGACAGCTGACTTGAATTTTCGTTCAACATTTCTTTCCACTGCACGACGCATATCGGAAATTACATACACCAAGAAGCTGGCACTGACGATACTAACGACAGGAACAAACCATCGTCGCAAGTGTTGTGTGTTTGCTATATTGGATACGCTCCAAATGCTAGACACTGCATTATTAAATCCCAGTATGCGCCCACCAACCATAGCAGCTGTTCCCAAAGATAATGCGCATCCTGAAAGCTTATCATCAATAAGAAGATCAAAAAAGTCAGAAGCTTCCACGTTGACTATGATACGATGGTCGCGTTGTTTCTGGTACATCCTTTCCACATCAACCGTCATTTGGTAGGCGCCAAGATGCTCCTGGCCCATGTCATGAATACGACTAATGCATCGTGCTGTTTGCTGACGAGCATGATCCTCGGTAAGACGAATTTCTTGTAGTAGCTTGCGTGACATGGAATCGATACAGTCTTGAGCGTACTGCCAGATCAACAAAATACCAGAATAATCGATTCTTTTCATCGCTGTTCCAATATCTTCTACTGTCGCATCCAATCTTCTGTACGAATACTTCTCGATGTTGGACACCGTCTTTTCTGCGCTTTTTTCCACTTGATTCAGGAGGCGATCTTTCATGCGCAGTAGGTGCTCGTAGGCAGGTAAATCATTTCGTAGATGCAGCGAAGCTTCTTCAAATTCTCGTGCCGACTTCGTTTTGTTCGCATCTGAAAGTATATTGATGTCCATGAGCATCTTCACAAGATAGTTCTTAGCTGGCAGCAATTTTGATTTTGTACGGTTCCCAAGAACGAATGCTCGTAATCTCTGTTCTAGCCTGGCAAAATCTGGAGTATCAAGTTTGCGTGATCCTGGCTCTATATCGACATCACCAGCACTAACAAAATGTACAAGATCATCAGCGTCTGCATACGTGGCAGGTGAAAGCTGTCGGATCTGCTCTAAAATCAGACGCTTGCATCGATCCTTATCACGAATAGAATCAAAGCGATTAACAACAATGAACATATGCGTTTTCTCATTAGCCGCATTAAGTAGGAATTCCTTTCCCTATGAAGGTCATGAGCAACAGCAATTACATGGAGGTATTTCCACTTACTGATAGTGTAAAATGGTTCTCTGCGCTCACTACAAAAACGACTACATCAATCTCCTCTTGACGGGCAAAAACTGCTGTTGTTTTAATCGAGTCGGTGTTTAGTCCAGGAGAATCGATAAGAGCAATATCAACCACTCCATTATGAAGCAGGCTTTCTTCCGCGGATCTTGCATCATTTGTATATATTTTCAGCATTTTGTAATGGTCGTATTGTTCAGTAGTTACTTTGTACAGATGACGCATTTCAATACCATGGTACGTTTCAGGATTCAGACGGTTATATTTTTCGACATCGAATATGGCATGCACCTGTTCCACGCCGTCGTTTTGCATCGCGTCAACAATTTCGCAAAACATTGAGGTACAAGGCTGTTGGTCTGTAGGAAGAAGATCCCGTTTCAGTAGGGCATTTACAAAAGTTGATTTGCCCGAATTTAGATCGCCTGTAACAAGCACTTTGGACGATGTATCAGCGACTCTTGTATGAAGATTATCAAGATGATGTAAACATTGTGACAGTCGCTCGTCCAAAAGTGTAGCGATAGACTGGGCTTCTAAGGCGTCAAGATTGGTGCTCGAATGTCCCACTTTCACATCCAGACGAAGAATATTAAACTCTTTTGCATAATCACCGCTAAGGAGACGACGTTCTGCATTTTTGTGGCGCAGCGAGCGTTTACTGGGGTATACAGCTGACTGCGTAGTTTCTCTGTTTGTTTGAGATGAAGTATCAGCAGCGGTCAGCATCGGCAAGGAACGTCGCAAGAACGGATAGTAAACTGGGATCTTCCCTCTATTTGCCCGACGGAGATCTTCACATATGCCTTTCATCGAGCCAATACATGTTAGAAGACGCTGACAACTATCTCTGTAGGTCCTTTGTTCCTGAGCATCATCGAGTCTATGCTGGTGTGTCCTAGTTGCCCTTAGTGATGCTGTTGAGAAGGAAGCTGTGGACACATCCGACAGGTTGAGAGCTGAATCTGAATAGGACAAGGGCGAATAGTAATAATGGTGATTTTGTGTTTCAGATTCAGCGGATTTTGCTGATGTAGCACGATGGCTTCTATCCAACGTCTCGATGCTTGGTTCTGAATTGCGTCTCAAGGAACGTCTGGAGTTCATTACTGAAGAAGAATCACCATAATACTTTGCATCTGCCATGATGACTAAAAGCGTCACTGGTTATTGCCACTAACAGGTAAAGCTTGGCACAAGTAAACAGATGCTATCTCTTCAAAAGTCACCCCACCTACAGCTTTCCCAAAAAGTAATACTGCTGATGTCGCTCTTTCAAACAGTTTATGCCGTGAGTGGAGATCAAGTGCTGCCGGTCGAGTTAGCCAATGAGAATTACTGTCGCATACTCGGACAGTGAGAAACTTGGCACAGATATGCTAACAGCACTGCACAATCATGATTACATCAAACCAATTTATCATGCTGAATTGACAATTATATCAAAAAGGTCTTAGGTGATATCTATGCTTGATTACTTCTTCCGATGATACCTATGTCGTTCTTGGACCACTTAATTAGAAGGGAAGGGGTACCCGAGGAGAGTACCCGACAAAAATCTCCCTCCGGATCTTGACTTTGTTGGATATATTATTAATAATTGCCTTCAGATCAAAGAAGAATATGACTTACTACTGGTGATAGTTGTTCTCGGCGTAAAGAACACACGGCAGGAGCTTTCGATAAAGTTCAAGAACTCGTTACTGCCATATGCAAAGGAGGTGGGTTATAGTTTCTGGAGAAAGCATATAATGTCATAAACAGTAAGTCCATTGACAAGCATCTTTTCCAACATCCGCTCAACCCTATGGTGGTTCTAGCGGTTTTTGTTTTCTGCAACACACTCCTTGCTGGCACCTGACCACTGCCGAATATCATATTTCTAGGAAAATATCTTAGTACCTAGCAAATTTCTGAAACTTCTGTTTTCCATACGCTACACTGGAAATCACCATAAATCATCCGACACGCACCTTCATGCAATATCGCCGGCAATAGTGATTAAGCATCTCTTAGTTGATCAAATATCAATAGATGTATGCTATTGCTGGTTAATGAATTTGCCTTTTTAATCGTATGTCTGGAAAAGATCTTGAGTTTTCTCTCTTTTTTAAGATTTATTCAAGATTAATCCAAGATTTTGCATAGAAACTTTAGAGATCTTAAAGCAGTTAAGATGATTTCCCGCAGTGATACGCGTGCAGATACTGGAAAAATCTCACCAAGATAAACCAGAGTTTTCAAGGGAAAAATGCAAAAAATATAATGTCAGATCTATAATATCAAAAAACTGAACTATTTTTACGCTAGTCTCAATAAATTTGCGACAATGGAAGGGCTTCTGGAAACATACAGAGTAGCAAATTTTTGGAGATTTCCACAAGCTGTAGATTCCCAGCCGCATTATGAGTCGCTTCGATTGTGCTTTTATGCTGGTAAATAAAAAAAAATCATACAGTACAATATTATTGACGGGTTCAAGACCTCGATGCAGGTTTTATCATAATTTCTCTTCTGCAGTAATCTGATTTGACTTCGCGTTTCACAATCATGCAAGTCATAAACAGTCCTATACGGCCCCGAGGCTGTACTTATGGGTTTGGACATATTCATAAAGGCAACGCCAAGTTTTTATAACACGATCAAATCCGTAGCAAATGTCGTCTCGAAGCTGGCCAGTTTTGATTTCTGAGAAAAGGGAATATTTTAAGAAATTTCTTCTAGTTCACGTGACACTGTTCAAAAATGCTGAGGACTGCTACTGTGGAAAGCGTCTTTGACTTTGCACAAGATCATCAGGCCAGTGAGCCATTGAACGACGACATCATGAACGAGGAATCTTCGAAGAATACTTCTATTGAGCCGCGCTCGATTCGAATTCAAGTCGATGTTGATCTCCAGAACTTGCCTGCAATGTTTTCATACCAGGCACTGTTGAAACGCATGCAGAATACCACGCTGGCAGCGACAGCCACAGCACCTGCACAGCCTCGCCCCGCTTCACTGGACGATGACGATTTCTACAAAGGACTTTTGGAGAGAGCGGCACGTTATGCTGCTAATGACAATGAGGAACACGATGACGATGATGACGATGAATCAGATGATTCTCAGCCGCGGGTGAGTACAGTTGAATTTCTCGATCGGATCTCATAGTCTAGTACAGAAAGGCGACGAGTACGACTACGACGACCCGTTTATTGATGATAGCGACATGATGTTGGATGCTTCTTACGACTACACCGTACCTGAACATGATGGATTTTTTGTATATCATGGATCGTTAGACGGGCAGGACGCGTAAGTATAATAATTGGAAACAAAATTAAAATTATACTGTTTACTAGGTCTGCATCTCTTGAACAATCAAAATCAACAAAGTCGACCACAACAAAGCGCAAAGCAACAACAAAAGCAAAAGAAAAGGCAGCAGCAGCCTCGAAAAAAGAGAAGACACGAAGGACAACTACCGCAGTGTCAACGCACAAATCGGCTCCAGAACTCATTGAAATATCCGACACCGAGGATGGAAACCCGTATACCCAGAAAAAGAAATTATCAGCCACAACTACTACTTCATCCTCTAAACCAGCTAAGAAATCGACATCTCATGCTAAAGCACTGGATGTATCCAAAGGAAGCAATACGACAGGACAACAAACGGATAAGAATACTTCAAAATCTGTAGCACCAACAACATCTGTATCAGTTACTTCCGTGTCCTCAGTACCCAACACAACGGCATCCGCAACTCAAGAGGTTACAACAGCTAATTCTGTCTCAGGGCAAGATAAAAAGAAGAAAGCATCTACCACACCTGGACCTCTTGTATGTTAATTTTCCTCGAGGATGCAGGCTAAGTTGATTTTTTTTTAGTTACCACTGGATCCTGAGTTGAATGAACTTATGGAGAAGCTAAGAAAGGACGTAGCGCTCGGTAAGTAATTAGAATGCAGAAGAATATGTTTTCATGACTATGTTTTAGAGAGCTTTGAAAAGAAAGCCAAATTCCCACAAAACCTTCGCCCTACTGTATTTGCGGCAGGTGCTATCGTATTCCGCAAATACAACTGCGCCGACGAAAATTTTATCAATCATCTCATGACACTTCTTCCTTACAATCGCTTTACCCTCAAGGTAATATAGCGACATTTATGTCAACATTCCTTAACAACCCCTTCTGATCGATGCAATATAGAAATTTATTACGACCAAAGTTGGCCCTACTCGCATTCAAGAGTTAAATCAAGAAATCCAAGAGCTTGTTCAATTACTTAAATCTAAAGTGAATGATATGATGCCTGAACAAATACGGTTGTATAATGAACGCGTGAATTCAGCAGGTATATATTCAGGAAAGGGAAGTCTTACCAAGTTAAATTCCTAGACGTTTCGCCCGAGACACCTTCAGACACGGAGCGACGATTCAGATTTAATGAAGAGACACGAAAGATACTATATGAGATCATGAATAAGGAACTAGTAGCAACTGCTATTCAAAATGAGATAGGGTATGTACCATGTGGCAGGAATGTGACAAGTAATAACCCAACGTAGTGTATTGACAGGTGTTACAGAAAACACAGTAGCGGAAGGAAAAGCAAGAAAGATTATGTACCAGAGGGTAAGCGGAGCAGATGTTTAGGTTCCTACAGTCAGCTGATCTTCATTGCATCGCATAGCTATTATCCTGCTGGCCTGAAGGCTGGATGACATCTTACGACATTAGCCGGCATTACAGTCAATACAAGCTAAAAGTTCGGAGGAAGAATGAAGATTCTAAGACAACAGCAAGTAGTGGAGGAGCTCCACCTGGAGTACGACGACCTGTCAAGAAACCAGTTCATGGGGAAGCGTTACCATCTCTTGGCACAGCGGTTGCAAAACCAAGCGCCACTACCGCACCAATTCCAGTAAAGGGATTGAAGCGGACTGCGTCTCAGCCTTCTTCGGAGGAATCCGCTGCTAAAAGACGTAAGTTTAAACATGAACTATGTAATCTTTATTGATAACCGTTCGGTAGAAGCACTTTCTGAAAAAACTAAATTACCGTCGTTTACTCCAATACCGACTATTACAGAACAGCAACGGGCTTCACAACCTCAGCTAAATACACTGGGCACTCCAGGACCCACTGCTGAACAATGGCAAAAGTCGCCGTCGATGAAAATTGAATCACTAATCACTGGCCCTTCTGATCATCCGTAAAAGTGTATTATTTGCCAATAGGGATATGAATTTTCTGGCATACTGTCAACAACCCAAACAAAGCTACCTACAGGTTTAACATCGCAATCTATATCGTGTAAAATCATTTTGTGTTGTTGAATAGGGAATTTCGTGGCAACTGGACTTTAGATTGCATGTCATAGTTTAATCTATCGTCGTTGATGTTACTCGGATGTCAACCACGGGGCGGATTTTTGCGTGACCAAAGCTTAATTTTGTGTCTCCACTAATTGAATAAAGAAGGTTAGCAGTATACTGTTTATTGAATGACATTTTACGCTACTCTAAGATAAATTTTGCGTCAGGAAAGGGTCAGGTTTGCGCTAAAGATAAAATAAATATGCGTCATTAACAAGTCAGCTATACAGGAACTACATTTTACTTACATTAACTTGCCCCTTCAGTCGTCGCAAAATTCACCCGAGTAGCATAATAATACATTCATGGTTAGTAAATGGAAGAATATGGTTGACACCTTTTACTCACCCCCGAGCGGTATCCCGCCGCTCGTGCGGGCGGCCGCACCGCACCAAATCCATGGTGGGTGCGACCGAGGACGGCAATGTACCGGGAATGATCGTTTAGCTGATAACTTGGGAAACCCTCCCTCCCTCTCTTTTGATGAATATTCGGTTGCTTGCGTCTGATGGACTGTAAAAAAAATCGAAGTTAGGAGCCATAACGGCATTCTATCAATGATTTGTTACCATACCGCTTTGTTGGAATTTCGCTTGTGTCTGAAACCACCTGATGTTTCAGATTGTCTTGGATGTTCTGGAAGAGTTATCCTTCGCTTTGCCCTTCAGAGACGAGTGCTTCCTGCAATTTGTTGACGTTTGTGTCCGCCGATGACAGCAAAGCGGACAATATGAAGCGTTTCAAGTACGCTGTCTAGATATATTGCGTTCTGCAGTTAGATGGCTGCATAATAATGACCTAATGTTATCGTACCTTATTTCTTCAAATAATTCTCTTCAGAAATGCCTTGCGCGTATATTTCTTCGAAGTTTCGTGTACTTTCTGAAAAGATAATGTTAATGGATGGTAGTTGCTGTTGCTGTTGCATAAATTACCTTTAATGAATCTAGCATGTCATTTCGTAACTTTCTGACTTCGTAATCGAGAGATAGATGTACTATACCGGGATCATGTAGTTAGATAAACTTTTCCATCTCTGCGTAGTTTGACTTATAGGTAGTTTTGTCCTACATCCGACTGACAAAGGTGTCAATAGGTCAGATAGCGGAAGGAGCTGCAGTAAGCGATAAAGAGAAAGGAAAAGACGAAAGGGACAACACCCGTCTTATTAATGCGGGAACGCGCCAAGGTATGACGTGCTCTATTGGTACCCACAGGAATAAGGCCCCGGATGACGTTCTGAAGCAAGTTGCCCTAAAAAGAACAGCGTAAATCAGATTTGGGTAGACAGCAAACATCTGTTCGTGCTCAATGCTTTTAACACAAAATATATTTGGAGCCAATGCAAAAATGATATGAATCATTCCACAAAGCATTTTAGCCAGCCATACAAAAGATATTTATGATTAGCGCCAGCAAATAGGAAAAACACAGTAAATTGCAGTTTATTGATATGATTTTCTGGTGATCCGTAAGAACCGCGAACAGCGACAATGCTGGATCAATATGCCGACAGTTCGTTGTATACTCCGCTACACATGCCAACAAAAGAGGAATGGATCGAATGGTTGATCAATTACAATGTACCTGGGATATAAAAGGTATGAAGATCGATGATGTGTTATATACAGTAAGAAAAATCATGAACGTATAAAAAAGAAGTAAAACAAAGGGGAATCAAATGTGTGTGGCGTCAGTATGTCCGCAGGCAATCTAGGATGGCCGGTCCAACGGAGGCCTTGTTACCCCTGCTCAGATAGGAAGAGAGCATCGCTGCCATGACTTCAGCCTGTTCGTTCAGCTTATCATTTCCGATAATCCTGATCTCCTTGCTAGCCTCAGATACTTCGCTGTATAGTTTTAGTATATCTCTTAATGCTGATTTCACTCTGCTTTCCTTCTCGAGGTTCTTGTACAGACTTTCTACATAATCTCGCGCCAGTACTGCGTCGTCTTTGTAGCGAATCACCTGTATGGCCATCGCTGCTAGAAGGGAAGAGGCAGCTTTCCCATCCGTCATTTTTTCGTCTCCATGTGATCGGTATGTAAACACTGTTAATGGGCGACAGAGTGGTTCGTTTAATAGGGATGCACGCGACGCTTCGTACGTTCCAATTCCATGAAATTTTGTCCTGATCTGACGTAGTTGGGCCAGGATATCGAAAGTCTCAATAGAGTTAGCTTTAGGATCGTCTGTAAGTTCCATCGCTGCATCCCAGCAAGCATCATCAACGTAGAATTTTAATGAAGCTGAAGATACTTCGTCCAGAACAAACTTAGTCGTATTTGGGCCACATTCCGGTTGATCCACATTATGCTCGTCAATTCGAACGCTTGATGTAATCAATGCATTGAACGATCGTGTCCCGATAATAAGTTTTGTCACTGTTCGTTTTCCTTCAGCCTGTTGGAGCGTTCTGACTAAGAAATCTTTGTAACGGGTATTATGTGGTGGTGGTATAGATGACAATCGTTGGCTGGGGACCGTATACTGTTCATAGTGCGTCTCGTTGCCTTTATCTCTGCCATATACCTCGATGGTGTTGAAGAGTAATCCACGCTTATTTTCCTCATCGATGATGATCGCACCAGATAAGGCTTTTGCAGCAGCATAGCGATACTGCGGGGAAAGAACCCAATCTTTGTTCAACACAGCACACTTTTGTTTGTCAAGCTCTGTATATCGTCGATTCGTTAAAAATTTGGAGATGCTTCCATAGGCTGCAATTTCTTTGATGGTTGTATTATTGATGGTCGCTGGAGCCACTTTTTGCCGCTTCTTGGGTGGGACTGAAAGTCGTAACGGTGGTGATTGCAATGACTTCTGGAGTTGTGGAATGAGCTCTGGTGATAACATCATGTTATTCTCCACGCCAGTGCTGTCAATCAGGCCGACAGGAACAATATCAAAATAGTCGACGAGCATGAGAGAGCGTTTTTTGCGTTGTCGGGGCTGTTATCTTGGCAAGCAAAAAAATTGCATCTTTATAGCAGCGCACACTTTTTGGCTGATGTTTGTCATTGACATTCAAATTAATCTCATCCAGAGCATTGTGCTCATCGGCAGGGCTAAACACATAAAAAACCAAGTTAAATACGAGAAAATCAACAATCAACGCGTCAATGTCAGTCATTTCACTTACACAAAGAAAAATCTGGTTCCAAACGTTTTGAGCACGTCTGTTTATTCCAGTGTTGAGATAAGTTTTCTTGCGTAAATGACTGTTCACAGAAAGGACACTCGAAGTAATTGTTGGTGGTGCTGATCTTGAGCTTTACTTTCTTTTTATCTAAAAGAACAAGTTAAAAAGAAGAACTGCTTATTTTTGCGGCTAACCTTGACTAAAGAGGAGCCAAAGATCGGTTGTCAGATTCCCACCATCCATGGAAACAAGTTTGCAACGGGAACTTGAGAATCTGCACTGGGCTCTATAAGAACTGTGTGCAGCGGAGTTTTGGAAGTCCGCGGTTTAGGTAGTTTGCAACGGGCTATTCTTTGTCATGCCTAGTACAATTGGTGTTGCCTTCTCAGCTTTGACTCCTTCAGATGTGGTATTGACTTTCCAAGCTAACCTTAGTTTATTTGTAAAACAATTTTTGATCTGCTTCTGTACATCTCTTCGACTGCACACAGTAGGGCAGATATTCAGAAGTTTTGTAAATAAAAGATTATCTCTTAATTCGAAAGACGACAAGCAATCATATAATGTCTAAGTAATCCTAGTATTACGAATAACCACCATTGTTCGGAACAACTCTCGTTGTTTGATAGTATAAACATGTTTAAAAGAGAAGCACCTATTTGGCCCAGAGAAAAGACAGTATATGACATGCAGATACATGGGATTCATGCGACTTTTGGACATTCTAGAGAACTTGACTATCCTCCTAGGCTAAATTACAGATATCAATGCTTTTGTTTAAGAGCTCAAACTCCAACAACAGAACCAAGTATCAGAAGCGATATGTTACAGGTAGCGATCGACATAGACAGGGAGTCGTTGAGGTCGCGTTTTATTCTTCGAGATGAAGACGGGTCTCTGTCGTACCTATCGCCCCTAAAGCATAACTTATCAACGTGGTTTATCATAATAAAGACTTTTACTACTGGTCTCCACACTAATTGTTACTGCTATTAACATCAGTAACACTTCTGATTAAATGTCAGGTACGACAAACGATGATCCCCTTACTGGCAATATCACAGCGATTCTTCGAACATTGGGGAAAGCCTTGATCAATGTTCGATACCTATGAGATTTAGCAAAATGTTTGAAACATTCATTGAAGTAGGGAACTCCTTTTCAGACGTCAGCCCAGGGACTCCAGGAACTTAAGTGGTGGATGACCCAAGCTGAGTCTCGGAATGGTCTGTCTATACGACAGAACAATCCTCAGACCGTAGCACGTTGTATGATCTATATAAATTGGAAAGAATTTCATGCTTTATTTACATCAGCTTGGCCTCCGTAGATGCAAAATTTATTGTAGAACGTATGTATCATAATCCCCGTTGATAATCGCTCACCCTTCGATGTGGTTGGCTCTCCATCCTGAGTAACACATTCTTCGACAGGACGGCTTTAAAGCTTTTATTGAGCAGAATAAAACGTCATTGATGATTATTAAATGGAATAATACTTGGATGTCAATTTACTTACGCGTGAAGATAATTCTGCCTTAACAGACAGAGGCGGCCCCCCCACCTGGGGCTGATGGAGCCATGGCGTAAGAGATAATTCCAGTAGCGGAGGCCAATCGTAAAAGTGTACTGCAGAGGAATTGAAGCGATGCAACGTCTAGAGAGCCGTTGCGAAAGATGAGTGAAACTCAGTATGACAGCATTCACTTAAGTGGTGAACTGAAGCTACGCACGCAGCCAAAATGGTTCGGGACGGAGCACCATGGGAAAAGATGACGGAGAAATACTTAATAATACACAGTAATGCCAATTTTTTTTTGTAACGGAGAAATGTCGAGAAATACTGATTTTGAACCCTTCTGTATGTCGGTAGTACGACTCATGCTGACTATGTAAATTTATTCGATGAGATCTTCCCACTGAGAGAACGTCAGGATATTTTCTTCATAACAGACACCTTTTATGGCGACCATAACCTTTTCGCGGTTTTCAGAGTCCTGATGGCTTTGAATTATTTTATCTATGCTATCACATCTTCAATACTGTCGCCTGGTTCTGGTTCAACTGAATTTTCGCGATAAAACTTCGCCGAAATGGGCAGTTTTCTGAGACTGGTAATCGTATTCATGGTTATCGTGGAGACAATCTTGGCCATCTTGCCATAGTTGAGCCTTACTGCCCGCTGCAACAAATGAAAAGCTATGTTAAATTTTTAATCTTTGAGAAGGATAAAAACCTTTAGAGATATTATGGTTAAAAGCAAGTAAGCAGCTTCTTCCGGTCTTGATATCATTCGAGGCAGCAAAGCACTGGCTTTATTATAATGGAATACCTTGGATTCGATCATCCGCGTGCCGGTTACGACGAGATTCAATCCGTGCCATTGACAAGTTATTGCTTCCAGCTCTTCTATCAGCTCTGGATACGGTAGCTTTGACTTCCATCCATTGAGCATTTGCAGTCTCTGCAGCATACATTTCTTATTATCTTTGTCAAGAACAATTTGATTGACGTTTTGCTTTTTGTCTTCACAGCAGAAGACATCTTCCGTGGTGCTTTCAATGCACTGAAAAAGCATATCCGTTTTGAACATTTTTTCGTGACTATGTCCTTGTTTTCTTAAAATACGCGCGGCTTCGCTTGTGCATTCCGCTCTGTGTTATTATTTGACAAGTCAGTACAGTAGTAAAAACGTGTCCAAGCTGGCTTGCCTTTTTGTTTGGAATCCTTTACCAAACGTAAATGCAGAATCAAATACTTGTGAATAAACGTTTAGCTGGTACCAACTCTCCCCATGTTCGGTACTGTTCAGACAAGACGATGCCCATAGGCGTTTACTAAATGATTGTAGGTAAGTAATACAACAGTATGAGGCTTAATCTGTCAAAAATTACATGTGAGATATTGAATTTCGTAAGTATTCAACAATTTCTGAGCATCTTCTTCTTGAGAACAGCTCTGCAACCAAGTCTTCGATTTCATTTTGCGATTTGACCTTGCTGAAGGTCATCATGATATTTCTCTCCTCTGCAGTAACAGCATATTGCAGCGAAAGTGACAGATTCTCTATTATCTTGGAAAATCGGATAGGACAGACATTGCATTTTGTGAGATCGAGTACTTCATTTTTCCCACTAACAACGGTATATACTAGATGCAAAGGTTAAATACAGCACTTTACATTTTGCAAGACTAGGAGTGCTTCTTTTCTGCTTAGACCCGCGAGCTCCTTAGGCTGTAGGTTTTTGAACCGAAGTCCCTTCGTTTTTTGCGTTGACGTTCTTCGACAGCGCAGGCGTGTCTGCATGTGATGTCTTTTGTTGAGCGGTTCAGAGCTACACTCCGAGACCAGAAAGCGTTTCTTGTCAAGGATAGCTGCTTCTTCCGCGGCTAGCATGTAATTATCCCCTGATTCCTGTGTTGTACGGTTGGTCAAAAATATGCAGTACAAAAGCAGGTATTAGAGTATTTTAAGAGAATTTCGTCGGGCACTCCCCTCGGGCACTCCCCCCCCCAAGAGCTTAGGCGCCACTATAATATGGGTGACGCCAAACTGCTTAAAACGTAGAGATTTTCGTCAGGCACTCTTCTCGGGCACTTCCATTCTCGGGCACTCCCAAATTGAGCACTCCCAGGATTAAAGTTTCCCAATGTCAAACACTCCCGATATCGAGCACTCCCATAGTCGGGAACTCCCACTCTCGGGCACTCCCACTCTCGGGCACTCCCACACTCAGGCACTCCCACACTCAGGCACTCCCACTCTCAGGTACTCCCATTCTTAGGCACTTCTACACTCAGGCACTCCCACACTCAGGCACTCCCACTCTCAGGTACTCCCATTCTTAGGCACTTCTGCTGCTGACTGCCATTTTGTTAGTATTTTCTTCTATCAGATATACTCATTTTGTATAGCCTTTGTTGTGGCAGTAGCTAAATATCTTGCGAAGAGGGGTGCCTGAGAGGGTTTGCAAGAGGAGTGCCTGATGAAAATGTTTATTTCAAATGGCCATGAACATTTTGTACATATTGTAACATGTATTGCAGCGGCGACTAAACCCTTGGGGGAGTGCCCGAGGGGAGTGCCCGAGGGGAGTGCCCGACGAAATTCTCTATTTTAATGATAATACCTTTAGCTTATGAAAGCGATAGACAGACTCTGCAGCACCAGTTGCGAATATATGGCTGGCAGCGTTAAAAAATGTCTTTGCCTTTGTTTTTACCCGGCTCGGAGTATCACTATCTTCTCTTGTCATGTTTAACAGCTCTTCCTTATATTCATTGACAAACGCAGGGATATCGCTATCTTAGCTTGTCAATGAAAATGCATCTAAAGCTTTGTTGAATAACTCTAGAGTTCTCCAGTTATTGACATCGGTTTTTAAGAGATACTCTCTTATGCACCGACGCAGCAGTTCTACATCGCAGAATGGTTGTTGTCGTATCATGTTTTTATGTTTTGTTATCGGATTGGTTCTTGTGACGTCGGCCTCTGTTGACCTTTATAAAAAGGCGCTCTGCGCCTTTGAATAAAAGTTTGTCTTTTGACTTGGTGAATCATTGACCCATCTGATTAAGAAGTATCGTTGATCGTAGTGAAGAGTAAGACCTGATGAAGGGCGGCTTCACCGATCCCTTCTGGCCGTCCTACGGTCACGACATTGTTCATACAGCGGCTTGGCTCAGCTGAAGTTTACTCACCGCCTGATTCGAAGAAAGATGGTTTCTGCCGAGGCAGTGGGTCCTCAAACGCCATGTTGAGAAGAAACTGTTGAACGATAGCAGTGAAACGCTAAGAGCTGTATAAATATCTTGTATTGGTGTAACAATGCTGACTATGGGTACTTTTACAGTGAACCCAGACCTTTCGGCAAGTTTAATCCTTCTTTCGTTAGTCAGATAAGTACCACTATTTTGAATTCTTCTGATTGCAAGAACATCATTTCTACGGGTCAATCGTTACTTGTCGACAGTTTTGTTAGCTGTCCCCCTTTTGCTCGATGTTTGGTTTGTCGGAATCGCCGTTGAGTGAAAGTGCATACTTCACGACATCTGGTCATTCGCTTACCAAAATGATGGATGACGGTACGCTCGTCGGGTCAGAAGTACTAGTTCCAAAGCTTGATTTTCACTTTGGCCCCTTCTGTTCGATTACTGTCTCATTTCATCCTTAACAGGATCAGCTTTGCTGCCTGGATAAGGCTTGAATGCGTTAGAGAGCTACCAATATCAGCGCATTATCACGTAGTTTTCGCTGGTCTTATTCAGGTCACTGATCATTTTTACTTATTTAGATTGTACATGTTTCCGCTGTAAGGCTATCTGAACGTCCGTGGTATTCTGCAGCAATCAGTAATCGCCTTTAGAAGAAGCTCAACCGGCCTTTGCGAGTCAGGCTAAACCCAGTGTCATTAAGGAAATTAACAGGCTACACCAGTATTGAAACCAATCATAGTAGCTTTTTACGTCCAGAACCTTCATGGGCCTCTCCACGAACAGAAAATTTAAAGACTGTCATGTACTTTCTTCCGAGTTGCTGAATCCTTTCTTTTTTTTGTTTTGTTTAGATAGCCATGTTATATGGTGGACATAAAAGCTTTTAACTAACAACCTTACTAATGCCAATATACCATAAAACGAAAAGTAGCTATTTTCTATCTATTTCAATAACCAGGGGGTCATGCGTTCGCCATTGGGATCACAGATCGGTATGTGAAAACGCACAAAACTCTTTACGAGTGTATTTTTTGCACACGTTCAGTTTACGTTCCACATTGTATTCCCGTTTTAACGTTGTCTCCATTTTTAAGGGGAAGAAAACATTGCGTGATTATTGCAGTTCCAGCAATCGCTTCTTTATCCCCATTCAAATCCTTGAACGCGTTGAACAACGACCATTTACTTCCAGTGGCAAGATCGTATCCCCATGTCGTCCAGAACTGCTTTATGTTCACGACAATGTCATTACTGCGAATGCATATTTTATGAACGTTCTTCCAAAAAGCATGCACCCAACTGCAGAACGTTTAACCGAATGTTGCTCGAACACTCTGATTTGTTGAAGCCGAAATCTGTACAAAAAGCATGGGAATGTACAGTCAAAATCGCTATTATAATCACTGTAGGATTCATTGTTTGTATTTAGATGCGAACTTCGATATATCCTGTGCAGTGTTGGATGACGGTTACGATAATGCCACTGATATATACTAAACGGATTCTGATAGCGTCACTGACGCATATGAAACGGATTCTGATATGTCACTGACACATATGAAACGAATTCTGAAGCCGAAGAAAAAGAAACCTCTGCCTCCGATATCAGCGAAAGCGGGTCCCAGACGGATATATCCATGGATTTAGTGGGGCAGGATGACAACAATCCAAAGGCTATCTCAACACTAGACAAAGAAATCTATGAGATCCCTCACGAAACAGCACTTGGATGTTGTAACGAAGGCGAGTTTGAATACCATGCTAATCGTTCAGAAACATGGAATTAGGAGGACAGCGCACGAAGAGCTCATAAAGTTCATTAATAACATTCTCCGTAATCCATGCGAGCAAAATCAAATGTTACGGATAGATTACTTATAAAGAGGCATGATAGTCGAGGGTCCATTACTTTCGGTGTATAAGTCTAAGAAAAAGTTGCTGAAGATTTTGCCCACGAAGCCCAAAAGTTATCGAATGTGTGCAAAGGGATGCCGACTTTTGGGGGATCAAGAAGTTGTTCCATGCGATTGTGGGAAAACATTGGTATAACACGACTTTTATACCAGGGCAAGACAGATAAATTCAGAAAATTACGGGAATGTCATCAAAAATGACAATTCTCTGTATTTCACTGCATTTTCCCATGCAATTTTTCCCGTGGTGCGAGGTTGGAGTAGACAGAGGGAATTCAAGAGGAGTGCAATAGTAGAGCCGATGGGAGCTGGAAACGTGTCTTGTGGCTGGTAGATCATGTTAGTTTAGTGGGATAATTAACGCAGGATTGACAATGTGGCTCCAGTATTTCTGATGAGGAGGTTATTGGAGGTTCGTAGAGCGTTGAGCGAGGAAGTGTGAAACAGGGTCGGTATGGAAGATGCAGCTACAAGGCAAGCATGAACTTGAAGACAGACAAAAGATATCTTTTGCTAGCATTTCCTCGGAAACATGGTGCAGGTTTTGGGCTTGCCACCAGTCATGTCTTCCACTGAGTGCTTGATTCTTCCACGTTGACACTGTAATCAACTTTGTTGTTGAAAAAAAAAATACATATATAACTCATAGTCTTCGTTTACAACAAATAACCGTGGATGGCCTCCAAAAAAAATGCATGATGAGTTGCGGGGTCACGGCATTATGAAACCAACAATCATTATATCGCATTTTTCGATGTCCACGAATATAGCGAGATGTTGAAGTAGCTGATGATCCCCAGATAAAAGGCTCAATCATCCTTATAGCCGAGCTTTATATCAGCGAAGCTGCTTATTTTTCTTCTATAGCCTAGGTGATGGGAGAAATGCCTGTGGCTCACAGCGATGGCCAACTAGTGGATGGCAATTGAGGCCCTATTTTAGCCCTGCTCTATTTTAACCGCTTTAAAGTTGGTAAGATGGCTAGAAACTCGTTTTCCAACTTTCGGGTTTTCTCAGAGGAATGGAGATAGTGCTATTCATACACGTGAAAGTGCTGACGTAATTTAGGGCGCATCTTACGGGAATGCAAATAACGGGACTGCAGACGCGGTACATGGGATTCTCACAATCCAAAGATTACGACATGGCCAGCATTGAAAAGATTGTCGAAGAAATTATCGCGGGAAACAAGATCGCTGTATTTTCGAAGGGGTACTGCCGTAAGTAAAAGCGAATATTCTTGATGAGGAAGATTTTGTTGCTTACCTCATGACTTTGCAGCTTACTGTACGAAAGCAAAGAAATTGCTGGAGCAGCTCGGTCAGAAATTTTTTGTTATTGAGTTAGACGAGGATGGTAAGACGGGTTCATATAAAAACATTTTTATAATGCCTTATAGAAAATGGAGATGCTATCCAACAATATCTGTTACAACGCAATGGTCAGCGTACTGTACCCAACATCTTCATCAACGAAAAGCATATCGGTGGATGTGATGATCTCTTCAAAGCCCAATCTTCTGGAGAACTTGCCAAGCTCTTGAAAGCCTAAACAACTACTATAATAAAGTTGTAGCTACCAGCTGGTTAGCAATACAGTGTTTTGAATATATACTGTTTACTGAACTATTTTTACGCTGCTCTAAGTAAATTTGCGACCATGGAAAGGCCAAGTTTATGCTAAGGAAAACACAGTATTTTTTCTTTGGCTTATTGGAAACTGCTTGGATAACTATCGAGTAATAAAACTTCATGAGCATCTAGGGGCTTTATTCCAAGAAGTGTTAAAATTTTCTATACATTTCAGGAAATACACACCCATTTCTTTTCTTTTTAAAAAAAAATCAAGCATGAAACTGATAGTTGGACCTTTTAGTGGAGATACACGTATGACCTCTAATAGCCTACGAAAGACGAGCCACGAAAATGGTGGGTCACGAATTGGATCACAACGTTTCACTGTGTTTTACGGCGGTAAGCACCCAGCCTTCGCAGCCAAACCAGTGTATTCTGCCTTAGTAGAACACAATGTAGACCAGACCCGGCACGGGATGGTGGGGGTATAATCCCTTCAATAACATGTGGGAAAAAAAAGGCTACGTCGTTGAAACTAAACCGGCACAACGGCAGTAGATAGTGCATAAGAGAATACTGTCTGCTTCACATCCCATTATTTGTATGTTGCCTGTCCAAATAACAAGAATGTCTACATGTAACTAACTAAATAAAGCATCCTTGTGACGAAATAACCAAGACTTTAGTCACATCTCACTTTGTGATGTAGGGTTTCCAAACGTAAGAGAATCGATGTCCTTTATTTCGGTCCATGCGAAGAGACGTTTAACATATACATACAGAGACTATGCTGGACGATGGGTTGTTTCACACCAGTTCGGCGTGTATTCTCAAACTTTAGATATGCGCATGAACATGCTCTTTTACGCTTACAGCTTCAGCAACCCTCAATTTAAACAGATTTGTGATGGTAGTAACTGAGCGATCACGAGGGCATACGTTTGTTATTGCTTTTTTTAACTATCACCTCCCCCGTAACGCCTGTGTTTCCGTAGTCAGTAATAGTGTCTGTTTTTCTTTTTCGACCGTATCGTTGGGGTCTAATGTACTCCACATTTTACCATATCGCTGAGTATGCCTCAGATAACAGTGGGGTTGAGATAGGTTTTCTCTTGCTCTGTTCCTTCCCTCTCCGTGTCCTTTAATAATCTTTTTTTATCTATCCACAGTCTCCGATTTGACTAGAGCGGACAAATCGATACGAGTAGCGTTCACAGGTGGTAAAAGACGAAGGTTTTCATTGATATTTTTGCCAACTACTCAAAATATATCCACAGCCTTTCTGCGGTGTATGCATCGTTAATTTATCATTCAGGAGAAAAAGTATATATCTATTTACATGGCACTTGATCCTCCAATGCAGAAACTTCAGTACGATAGCATAGAGGAAACAAAGCTAAAAATACAAATTATCCTGACCTATTATCACAGAGTCACTTCACACTAAAAAAGTTGCTGTAGCAGTGCATATATGGAAGAATAGCCATAAGCATAAAAAGAATGACAGCTGTGGACCGTTAATAAAAGGTCATATCTGTTACATAGTCGTAATATCGCTGGCTCGCTCACGATATAGCAGTCATAAACGCGTTCAAGACGGAGCCATTTATATATGCGAAAGTGTAACGTACAACACGAACGCTCTGAAATCTGTTCGAAAACATGGCTCCCTCGAGCAATCCCTATTCCTCAACACAGACGACTGAAAAGACGATAAGGATGAAGAGTAATACGTGCCTAAGGCAATGCGATATTCTCGGGTTCGATTACGGGGAAGAGATCTATACCAACAAAGGTAGTCTTAGAGGCGCTTAAGGTAGTTACTTCCGGAAAAATGTATTGTATGACCACCCTTTTCTTTCAAACGTTGAACCCCACTGCACTTTCTTATAGGTGCGTACACATATCGTTACGGTTGACAAACGTCTATCTTCTCAAATCTGTCCAAATTGAAACGAACTGCAAAAGAAAAGCCAGATGTTCACGATCAAGCTGGTAAAATCCACGATGTCCTCATTTGTGAGAAATCATGTCGAACGGTCTGATGAAAATGTGATACAATGGCCACAGAAAATATTCATACGATAGTATATTTTTCCATATGGCTAAACATAGCAATAGACGGCCATTGGCATGAAAATGTTCGTCTGTTAGCGGCGAACATTCTTAACATAGTTATTGAAGGATCAATGTACCAAGTTTCTAGTGATGCAAGTGTTCACGCAAATCCTATAACACTTGTACCGCTGCTATTGCTACAAAAGATTATCCCTGATCATATGCACTGACCTGCTAAAATAATTTCGAAAGTATATTCCATCAGCAGGCCAACAAAGACTTCTTTTTGATTTAGCTCAGAACAATTTTTGTTGATTATGTGGTAACTATCGAAAACTCCCCCGGAAACTTCACTATCTAATGTAATGAATAGAAATACTATTATTTCCTGCATTTTATTCGAAGACCCGAAGTCTCGGTGCGTAAAGACTATCCGCTAAAACAAGTTTTCCGCCATCTCATCTAATAAATCAATATTTACGAATACATAATTTTGCGAGTGGCTTTACGTTGGAGGAAAGGTTATTTTGCGCCGGCGAATAGAAGTGGTTTGCACTGACTAGGAATCTCCCGAAGGGTGATTTCTCTATAGTATATGCTTAAACTTTTTGGTTGTATTTCACATCTCTATTTAAACACAGCGTCTTTCCCAGGCATATTTGATCAAGACTGCCTCACAAAGAAAGGTGATTCAGCCCGGATCATCCGCACTGCACATTGGCTTCCTATACTGATTACTTCTTCCATCAACTGATAAAAATATAGACCAGAATAGACCTCCCTTCTCCCACACGTAGCCGCTTCTTCTTCCTCTTCCCCGTCCACACTTTAAAATCCTTTCATGTTTCTTCCTTCTATTTCTGTTACCCTCCGCATAGTTAAGCTATGACTCCTGTTTTTTCCTTTTTCCCTTGCGCTACAAAGAGCTTCTTCTCTCACTCTCTGACCGGACTAAAGTAGACATGCTTACATAGTGAAGCGCTTAATGGCTTTAAATAAATTATATTTGAACATTTGTTTGCGGTACCCACGTTTTGCATAATGATGTATATTATTTCAGCGTTGGAAGTAGTACTTTTTTGCGTTGTATCAGAGTGGACCTGGAACATGGATTTGGTCCATTGTGTTTCTGGATAAGGTGATGTTCCAGCCAAAAAAAAAAAAAAAAAAAATCAACCATTTAAAAAGGAAGACAGTTATTTTTCTTTTTTCTTCGGTACGTACTGGGATTGACTATAAACATAAGATCACTCGTGTCTGTTCATGTACTGTTTAGAACCACGGTCGTAAAACTATGAAAATGGCTATAGGCCATGAACCTCTTTTCCCGCCCCCACCACTCAATGATGCGGGGTGTGGCACCCACAAATGGTGTGGGATTACCCTTCGGGCGTAAGTAAGACAACATTCAAGTACAAGAGGTATTAACCATGAATGGATTTTTATGCTGCTCTGAATAAATTTTATGTCCGCTGAGGGACCAAGTTCAAGTAAGTTTTACGGTTTAACTGATGGCGCATATTAATTTCTTCCTTAGCGCAAACTTGGCACTTCATGGACGCAAAATTTGTTCAATAAACAGTATCATCGGTCAGTAATTTACCCAAGGCTTTGCCTTGCAATCCCGTTAGCTCCACACTCCTTCCTAATTTAGTAAATTGTCAACCAATCACATAGCATAAATACACTCATCTTGCTTGTTTTGTACTACAGCGGAGTATATTGATGGCGTCGCAACCTCCGAGATGACCACGTAACATTCCCCACGTGGTTGCATGTGTCTGCCGGCATGTCTGTATGTGTGTGTTCGGACAGGAGTTTAGCTCCATGATTTAGTTTGTACTCGTAAGCTGGTTGCTGTAGCATGACATCGATTTGCTCAATATGACGTTATGAGAAAAAGATGAAAGCAAAATAAATATGAAATGGTCTCACTAAAGAAATGAAGAAAGGAAATGATCATCCAACGCCAAGGGATGAAAGGGACCCGTACTTTTCACCTCGAGGCTGCAGTAGGTGACTGTTTGTGACATATGTCTTATCAACGCACTTCATGCACAGCTTCATTTTTCCATTTTCTGTCTTACCTCTGCTTCTTCCTCCTCATCGGCATGAACACTCAGTTTACTACAGATTTACCTTGCCTTGTTTCTTCCCCAACTAATATTTTGACGTTGCAAGACGTTGTTCTCGATTCTCCTGTTTGGAGGGCAAACATCCAACATTTGGAAGAACAAGTAGATCATTTGGAGAAATGGCTCGACAGTCTTACACGCTCATTAAAACAATATATTGAAGTTTTGACAAGTACGTCATTTTATTAACTTGGGAAAATGCGTATTAAAACATCTCTCCTAGAGTATAATGCACAGACCAGCATACTGTGCAAGCGAGCGTTACCACAGAATATGGACGGATCTCTTATTGGTAAGTCTCCGATGCTGCGGTTGAAAGCACAGCTTCACTTATCTTTTGAAAAGATTCGCAGGTGGCTGGCACACTGATCGAATCGTTTATGGCCTCTCTTCAGTCAAATCTTTTGATCAAACAAAGACTGGTAAATTATGCTTTGCCAAACGTCAACAATTTAGCGCATTTGTGGTAGGCTCTAGACGTGGAGGAAATGCTGCTGAATCCTTTGCAGCGATTTATGAAACAAGAACTCCGAATTTTTAAGGTTCGAGCATACAAAACCACTGTGCATGTCGAGTTTACACGAATCTTACTAGGATGCTCGAAAATCATTCGAGAAAATGCTGGAAAAATATGAAAGCCATCTGACTAAATTCAGTCTGTTGAGTAAACAGAAAGAAGCAAGTGCACTACGGGAAGATGCATTCCAGATGTATGACGTTCGGATATCATACATTCGAACTTGCGGAGAGTACTTTAGGCAGGTTATTTCATTCAAAGCCAACCTTGAAAATACAATTGTCGAAAGTTTTTCCGGTGCTTTGGGCGCACAAATTGAAGAGATTGACGAGTGCTCCCAGTCATATAGCCAACCGCGGACTATGTTACCGGGATGGCGTCAATGGTTAGAAGAGGTAAATGAAAATCACTTGTAACTAGTCCACTCGAAGATTCACATAAGATATGGTGAACTGATAGAGTAAAAATTCATGTGAATACCAGCTTCAAAAAATACAAGATGCATGTCGTGCGCTGGAAGACGAATACATATACCAAACACGGCCGCGTCGGTCGTTGAAAAAATATTCAATAACCGGGCTTGATCAGCTTGCCAACTTTTCTGCTCAGGAGAATGAAGAAGAAAAGTTAAAACTCTCCACCCAACTTAAAAATACAACGACAGAAAAACCAGCGCAGATGCTTCGTGATAGCCAAAAAGATTTTCCAGGCAAGCAAGGATACCTGTTCAGTAGATTCGTGATTGGAAAACCTGCTCGATACAACTGGTCTCGACGCTGGTTTTTTCTGCAAGATGGGTGGTTTGGCATGTGTACCGTATCCACTGTAGATAAAATTAAAGGCTGTATCGTGGTGGGAGACCGCATAAAGGTCAAGAATTGTACCACCAGGATCAACCTTGATACCGACCGACGCTTTTGCTTTGAAGTCAGTGAGTCCCAATGGTAGGATTTTGTTTACATAGGACATGTACCTAGTTTGCAATGACCATTTCAACGTAGTACCTTTGTCTTACAAGCGGAAACGGAAGAAGACATGCAGCAATGGTTATCCATGATTGAAAAATGCAAGAATCAGGAGAAAGGGAAACCTGAAGACAATGATGAAGAAACCAATCAAACAGATGATATCCCAGATATTGATACCACAGCACCACAAGCGTTGTTATCACCGAAGGCAGTGAGAGCGGCTCGTGCCATTCGCCGAGGGGGGGGCCCTTCGAAGATCACTTCGAATGCGGGAGGATCTACATCCTCACTGCAATCTTGCACAGATGTACAATTGTCGAGCGAGAGTGTATCCCCTGACATGTCTACGACCTATTCACTTACTTCGCTTATGATTCGTGAAGGGTCTCGGAACAAGCTAGTGAAAAGTGGCGAGCATAGTACAAATCCTCAGAAGTCTCTACCTGCAGAATCAGGATCAGGTACAGCTACACCATCAGCTACAGAGATTGCAGCTTCCTGGGGTATGCCGTGGATAATCTCTGGAATAAGCGCGTTCTCGAGTAGCAGCCCAGAGGCATCCGCCGGCAATAACGACACATGGATAAATAGGCAGAATAATAATGACTCGGGGACACTGATGGTGTGGCCAACCAAATTGGAGATGGATACCCCGACAGTCCACCTTTCAGGATACTCTGTAGAACTTACATCACGGCAACGGGAGCTACGTAAGCTATTTGCAAATGTTCCTCCTTCAGAAGTGGTACTAGAAGGTAAATGAACTCGCTTGAGATTTCGTACCTGAATGTTCTTCTTTATAGCCTTTGGAGCATCGCTTTATAAATCACCATCCGATGACGTTTCTGATCAAGAAATAATTGATTCCTTCAAGAATGATATAGATTCATCAACGGATCGTGATCCGGATATTACGAGAGAATATGGCTACAGCGGATTTATGTACGTTACACAAACAAGCTTGTGGTTTTACAGCTGCACGATGATGACCTGTTTGAATATGGTGAGTAACTGAGAAGCACTGTAGCTTAATATCAATCTAATGGTGGTTAATAGCTGATTTTGCCGCTCAATAAAATCAAATCGATTCGCCTGGAACGTGCTTTGTCATCGGCTTCTCAAGGAATGCTTATGATTATAGAAACAAAGCTGCATTCAACGCGGAGTTTCTGCTTTGGTTTGTGGTTGGAGTCGGCAGAGCTTATCGGCGAAAGACTACGCGTGGCTGTAGAAGCGGCAAAAAGTACACAAGTAAGGTTTGCAACGTTCCTCGTACGCTATTCTAATAGACAACCTATAGGAAATCGAGCTACAAGCGCTTTATGATTCTATAAGAAACCTTACACCAAATCGTCTGCGATCAAAAACACCTATAAGTCATGTTACCCCAGTGAGTGCCCTGAATGCGGCTGTTACGCCTCTTACGGTCCAAGCTTATTCGCAATCACCGACTATGCAAGCCGGTAAGGAGGTGTCAACAAAACGAAAGACAGGTCGATCACCTGTCGATTCAGACTCGAGCACAGAGACTCAGGAAGGGAAAGCGGAGGGTATGTACGAGTCGCGAAAGTCACCTGCAGCAGGTGCTCTTACTGCAGCCATGGAGGCTGCTGCTGCATCCTCTCGCGGGTCTGGGAAGAAAAATGGGATCGCGTTCAAGGCAGCGACCAAAGCTGGAAATGGCAGCACGTCTGTTGCAGACGACTGGCCAAGCAATCTACAGCGACCAAAAGGGCCTGTAGCATGCAACTGCACTGACCATTTAGACAAAAAGGAGGCGGAGGCAATTCTGCAAATAAGCGCCAAACGACTATTTGATTACATGTTTTCAGAACAACTTAGCAGCTCTGAAGCTGATCAAAGCGGAGTATGGGCAAAGCTGAACAAAGTGAAAAACAACAGCGGTATGATATAATATCTTTGTAGTCACCGTATTTGTTAATGGTTCACTGATGCAAACTACGTTATAGCGCCGGAAATTTCCAAATGGCAGACCAACTCAGAAGGGGAGAAAGAAAGGCAGCTGCAATATGTGATGGCAGTGAATAACCCAATGTGTGAGTTTGCTACGATTGAATGTAGTTTATTAATTCTGTCCAACCAGTAAAAGCTAAGGAGGCTGATGTTACAGAGACGCACCGCATTCTCAAAAACGAGGAGTACATGTAAGTCCCGTCCCAGAAATGGTAGATCACATTGTTTGACACAGAGGGATATTAGATGTTACGTTGTTATAGTTTCAACGAAGGCGCCTTCTTTGCCTTTTGCTGACGCGTTTATACCTCTCATCAAGTTTTGTATCACTTATGTATCTCCTACAAGCTGTCAGCTCACCTGCAGCACTGGGATTAAGTGGCAGAAAAGTATCATGGGAAAAGGTAATATCGAAAAGTTCGTAAACGTGGCACCTCATTCTATAGTGTAGGCATAGTAAGCAGGGCAGCCAACAAGGGGATGTCTGAGACTGTAAACGCCTTATTACCAATTATTCAACACGTGGTTACGAGTGGCAAATCGAACCAATTGAACGATATGAATGATGCGGAGACCGGGTCAGCACATACGCGAAAAGGCAAGGAACACGAGCGGCAAGGACAAGCTCAACAGCATTCACGGGATTATGGAAATCCCATCGCTAACCTCCTTGTTGTAATTGGGGAGGTAAACTTTAAATGGGTGGTCATTGCATGTATTATGTTACTCGGCTTCATTGTCCTAACGTGTCGGAGTGGTAAAAGCAAAGTGATAAGCACAAGTGGAGGAGGAAATAGCAGCATTGTTTGGAGAGCTGTGTTTTTACGGGATATCGAAAAAGAATTAGATGGCAGCGGAATTACCCTTGACCGGGTAAATACAAAGTAAGTTAGGGTGATCTGTGGATCAACTTTAACATGCTATTATGTTAGGTTGTACAAATCATTTCAAGATTCTCGCGTGGATGCAATAAGGATCGATCGAAGATGGTTCAGCTTACGACATCGACGCATGGCAGGGGAATTAAGTTACACACGAGAAAGATTAGGTGCGATGCGCTATGAACTATTAACAGCATTTCGTATGTTGAACGGAGTAGAGCATCGGTTATTAGAAAGCGAATACTGGAATTGGCTACTAGATGAAAGTTTACAGTGCAGATCACAATACTTGACAGAGGAGTGTGAGGAGGTTTTCAAAGAAATAGAGTTTTACTGAACCCGCACTTTCGGAGAATGGCAACACAATGAAATGGGACGTACAGCCAACAGAATGTTGTTTTCGAAAAATTCTATATTTGTATTGATGAGGGGTTCTCGTTTCCTTTCGCGCGATGAATCTCTGATCTTGCCGATCACACGAAAGCTGAGGAAGGGGCCAACCACATTGCAGTCCCATAAAAATGACATTTATAAACCGATGAGATTTTCTTGTACTCTTCTCTCAAAATAAGGGCCCTATGGATTTTTTCGCAGTTTTATTGTATATGCAGGAAACCGGTTCGCTAGATTTATCTATCGACGATATTCAAAAAGAATGCAGCACTTCCCTATCCTTTCCCTCACTAAATAGCCCTATGAATTATCACAATGATCTGGAATCATTTCTACTTCAGAACCATCGGGTAGACACAATTGTTCCCTTGCCCATTGACCTCTTGACGATCGATCCTACTCAGCAAGACGAAAATCTAAGTCTGTTAACTCAATCGCTTGATGCCCGAGACGAGCTATTTACCACCATACTATCATCAGAGCTACCCGAACAAACCATCTCCCAATTCCCGGTGACCACGAATGCCAGTGACAAAATGGGAAGGGGTAAAGGCTTACCTCTGGCCTATGCATCCAATTTACTCGATCTCGATTTATCGTCTCCCGCAACACGCCACCAGGTCAAGGGTACTGCAGTCAAGGCAAAAAAATCATATCAGTGCGATTTTCCAGGTTGTTGGAAAGTATTTACTCGTCCCTACAACCTTAAATCCCATCGCAGAACGCACAATTCCGAACGACCTTATGCATGTCCACATTGTCCTAAGCGGTTTGTGCGCCATCACGACCGGAACAGACACATTAAAATTCACCTGGATATCAAACCCTATCATTGCAGTTACTGCAAAAAGTCATTTGCCCGGCAAGATGCATTAAATCGTCATCTTCGGTTTGATAAATCAACGCTAATTCCTTTATGTATGCGGAAACCAGTTACATCCACAGCCACCTGATCCTTTTCCCAACTTATTCTCCATTCTTGAGGTCCGTGACCATGCGAGCAATGCACTTATATATCTGTCCTATTCCCATTTCTATTCCTTCCCTTTTTTGTCTTTATTGCCCTTCCTTTTCTTTTTTATGCATGCATAAGAAAAACGTATACCAAAAACGCAAAATGTTGATATTAAAAACGAATTAACGCAAATTGTATATTGAAGAGTTACAAATGTCGCTTTTTAAACTGCTAGAGCTGGAGGCTGACTGATTGTTTGCAGAAGGAGCATTACCAATACTTACTTTTAGCTAAACAGTAACAACGAAGCGGCAGTATTAATAACTTCTTACTGTATATTTACTCTCTTGTTTGTAAGTGTTCCCTGTTGTCTGGTTGCCATTAGTGAATGGATAACTTCCCGAACGTGTTAGGGAGGACTTACTCAGACAGGTACAAATACCCCCGCCACGTCTTGTGTGCGCTTACGGCAATGGATCTTTACAAAGCGACTCCGTCTTTTTTTAAATACCTTGTTTCACTGCATAAAATCTCCTTGCCTGTTTTCCATCTTTGTCATAGCCGTTTTAGGATGCACGGTGAGGTGATGATATTACCTATTAGGATCGTTATTTGTTATTTTGACAAGGAGTAAATACGCTATCAAAGTTTTTTTTGTGTGAGGGGTTCACTAGAGTTGCGATTTTATTTGCGGTTGAATAAACCTTAACAAGTGTAAAGATACTTCGAAACTCTTCACCCTTCAAAACTATTCGAGGGGCTCGGTTAGCTACCGAATTTCCAACAGCGACACTTGGATCTCGATATTAATTTTTCTCCATTAGTACATTACTACTTCTCTTGTTTCCCCTTTTGGTTGCGGATCAGTCGAGACATTTGACAAAACGTGAAGATTATATGTAGAATGGACTTATGAAGGCAATGTCTAGATCCTGATCCCTTCCGACCAGTCATTATTGCTAGAGCAGAAAAGGAGGATAATACAAGCATCAACAAAGCTCACAACACGTAGTAACATGAGGCAACTATACTGCGTCAGAAACACTACACAAAAGAAAATAGCCTTTTTTCTTACAGATATTTTGCATCGGAGCTTAATAACAAGCGTGCCACAGTAGAAACTGAAAGAAAACGTATCAAGGAAACTTCCATGAGGAAGTTGGTTTGAGATTAAAGTATCTTAACAGCCTATGTAGCAAAGCTCTGGATGAAGACCGTAGAGTCACCGAAATTTTTGATTTCTCAACGGAGAAAGGTAGCTCAAATAGCTTCATGGGAATCGAAGCACCGACATGGCAAGGCTGTAGATTCTAAACCGATGTAACAGATACTTACTCTGTCTACATTTCTAGTTTTATATTTTTATGCTATTGAGTATTAGGGAGATATTATACCACACCAACGGTGATATATATATTCAGGATAATATTGTGCTTCCGTATGTTCTTGATCAATCGCTTTTCTGTACCTTTCAATTGTTCTGAAGCAGCTCGATCAACATCAAACCCTTGATCCTAAGAACAGCTAATAACAGTTCGTGCTCTTGCATTTTTCTAGCTAGTGACTATTGTCAACCGCTGGCTTGCCGCAAATTAGCCTTGGTCCAGATCATTCTAATCGACATGCATACGTCTAAGGCTGATATTAGTTAACCTATTTCCGTGGTGAACTGCTTTCTTGTACAGTATGGCATGGATGATATAATAACTAGTACTTGAAATTTGTTTAAGTAATAAGAAAGCAGCTTAAAAATAAAATGATCGTGCACGATTAAGCGTTGAATTCATGTAGGAGCATGAGAATGATATAGGTAGAACCGATTCTAAAGCGGTCGAATGGTGGGAGAAGTGGATGAACAAGATAATACGTTTTTGCAATTTATGCGTTAATGTTTGAAAAGGAAAAATGTAATTCAATTGTTTTATTCGAAGGCTATATGTAACATTCGACTGCACAGAAATTGTGGACTCCGCCAGAAAGATGTAGTCCAATTCCATACGGAGTTGAAACAAAACAATGTTAACGTCCTAAATTCCAAAAAGCACTCTAATTTCGATTTAGGAAGAGTTTGGCTCAAAAGAACAAGAGATAGTTCACTTTGTATATGCTAGCTGCAGAAATTTGTAGCACGTACAGTTCCCTGTCGTGGCAATAGAGATACGAGGAGTCAGAGATCTATGACCTGCCTTACAGAAGCTGGTCATTTTCAGCAAACTAAAATAAACCCCACTATGAGAGGTGGTTCCTTATATTACTTTTCCTTAGCTAAACAACAGTCCATTAGAAGTACTTCTTCATAGTATACTTAATCCTCGAAAGAAGTTATTTATTTAACTGTAGGCGCACCTCATCTCGCCAGGAAATATCGTGAAACCGTATGAAGCGTCTTCCATTTGAGCACCATGGACGAATCTAAGATACGCATTATGGGTATCATTTAAACCTGTCTGTATGGTTTATTCGCAACGTTACTAAGAGAGTGTGTTCTGTAGGGTCACTTATTGTCTATATCGAAAAGGACCATATACAAAACACGAAATGCGGGATTTCCTTATAAGTAATTACTCATTACATGACTGAATCTCGTTAGCGGAAATCAGGTGCAAAACCTAATAACTAAAAAGCCATAGAGCCATAGACTTCCTGTCTGTTGGGTGAATATGAAGAAGCATCTATCAAACGTATATCATATCAATCTTATCTGGATCACTTTAGTCCAAGCGTGCAGATTGGGGTAGCGGTCTGTGGCTTGCGATGTGACCCTGCAGATAGCAGTTACTGGAACATACCACAGTATTATCGTTCCCCAGAACCTCGGCCAAATCACCATACTGTCATTCATGCGTAGCTCTTCAAAAAAAAAAAAAAAGGAAGAACAAATATGTCTGCTATTGAAGCTTTAATAAAGACGTTGGAAATGTGATACTATGTCTATGATGGAGCTTTGACATCCAACAGTCTAAGTAAAAATGATAATGGTCTGAAATTCAGAGCGTTGTTTTGATGATTTTTCCTTTTTTGCAAAATTGAGCGATGTTTGTTTATTTACGAGCACATGTCATGAGTCCTTTAGGTTCCTTCATTTATTCACTTTTGTCCCATCATCTTCTTCTTTTTTAGATGAATGCTTGGTATTTACAAGCGCAAATCCATCACATTCAATCGGATACGTATAGCTATTATTGATGGAGCAGCAGGTACCTCAACAAGCACAACAAGCAGCTATGTCTCCTCACCCGGGACATCAACAACAACAACCCACTCCAGCACAGCCATCGGCGTTTCATGCACCACAGCCGCAGTCGGGAGTGGAACCTCAGCAAGGTGCGGGTGGAATATTTGATGGTGTCAAACGATTCATGCGGGGAGCCGTCAGTCGTCCTCCCCAGGCTCCATATGTCCTAATGCCTCCAGCTCCTCCGTCTGATGATTATTTTTCTCAGCAGCCTCACCCTGCCATGGTGATGCCTCCTTCAGCACAACCAATGATGATGCCACAGCCCAATTTACCGTATGTTGGAATGGCACCACAACCAATGCCATATCAGCAACTGTATACTCCAGGAAATGTTCATCAATTTATGGATCCGTACCAAGCAACATATCTACAAATGCAACCCCCCTTCACACCAGCGATGCCAAATATGATGATGCCTCAACAATTCCATCCATCCTATCCTCCGCCTATGATGCCTGTAAACGCTCCGTATGGAAACATGTATGATCCAAGCGCTTGTTACCCCGATATGTCCAGCCGATACTCAGCTTACCCTTACCCGCATTTTGGATACGGAATGCCACAGTATAGCAACGTTATACCACTTTATGATGCCACTATGTATGGTAGACGAAATTATATTAGCGCGGTAAGGGATTTGTGGCAGAGTAATCTGCTTTGAGGAAATAGACACGGCGCAAATTTAGACTGTATCAGCTGATGTCAAATACTTGTTCATAAAATACTTAAAAACTACTGTTTCATAGAAGAACACAATCATATAGAGACGCAGATGAACCTTTTTGACAGTTCAGGAAGTACTTCCGATGAATCGGACCGTCGTTACTTTTTTAGTTTTGATGTTATTACGGTTCTAAAAGCGAGTTACTATGGGCAAAAACCTAAATAAAAGCTGCCACCGGACTGGTCCGGGCTTCACAAAACAAGGTTTTGTCCCAAAACTCGAACTAGGGACTTCGAGAGAGCCATTTGATTCTATTCAAGGTTGTAGGATTAGTGGCGTTACTTTACGCATACTCCTTAGTAGCTAAGATGTGGCAGCTCCAATATGGCCAAGTTTCTTGCGTAGATTTGTAGTTGACGCGGATCAAGGCTACTTCTAAAAAGCGGGTTGCTTTCGAAGGTTTCTGGGGATAAAAGGCAAACAGAATGGCAAACTCGTCCTACCGTTTCAACTAGTATCGGATATTTTAACCGTGACACTCCAAGCGATAGGTGACAAGGCTGCCACTACATATTTTAAACATCTTTTCATGATTTGTCGTGGCGGTGATTAATTTCTTGACAAGTTTACTACGTTTGTATGCCGTCGCACACTACACAATGGATACATATTTCTGCAGCGGACAGTCAGTTGTCGGTGCTGCTGGTAAATCATTATATCTGTTGCTATGTCATGCATGTGCGCTGTTTGCAAATTCGCTTCTTTTTGCGAGAGACTTTCCACTGGGTCTCATGCTAAATGATGCAGATATTGTCGCTGGATATATAATACGAATAGCATTGTCAATCTTTCACATGTTTTCTCTATTATATCACGAATATTTTCATAAATAGCTCCATGAATATATTTTATACAATGGACGGCTTTAGGACAAATGCTTTTTTCCTTGAATTCCGGAAAAGTTCAGTCGTAATGTTTGGTTGATATATAGCCTATCAGTGAAGAAGTTATAGCGAATAGCAACGATAGAACGAGAATACAATAGAAATGGGAACGACTGTCTCGCCCAAAAGAGGCATGATGACGTATATGAAACAAAAGCGGCGAGGCGAGGTTCATCGGAGTCGCGAACACAGCAATTTCCTCTTTCCATATCGCTCTCGGGCAGGGTCGAGCTCTTTTAACTTTTTGACAATGGACACGCATCTCATTAAGACAGGTAAAATAAGCATGAACAAGCTCTTCCTTCATCTGTGCTACTACTGTACAGCGTGCCTGATATATACTCTCGTTCCGCACTTGGCTGCTAGTGAACAAACTTCAAGACGCCTTTTCAACGGTCGGCGTCCATAATCCTGTCGATTTACCGCAAATTGCTGTTATCGGATCTCAATCTAGCGGTAAAAGTTCCGTACTTGAGAACATCGTTGGTCGTGATTTTCTTCCGCGTGGTACTGGAATTGTAACACGCCGGCCCCTGGTATGCATCTGTTCACTTCGCGTCTTTTCCTGTCTTTAATGTTTCTCCATCCTACTTTGGATTTCATAGGTACTACAATTGATCAATCGTCCGGCCACTCACAAGGAAAATGGCACGGGAGAACCCAAAAGCAACGACTATGAAAATCCAGACGAGTGGGGAGAGTTTTTACATTTGCCGGGGCAAAAGTTTCATAATTTTGACAAGATCAGAGAGGAAATCGTGAAGGATACGGAACTGAAAACTGGCAAAAATCTAGGCAAGAAGCTTGGCAAAGTCTTGGTTGACCAACCTCTTAACATCTGCTTTTATCTTTTTTAGCTATTTCGCCGCAACCAATCAATTTGCGTGTGTTCTCGCCCAATGTCCTGACCTTGACATTGATTGATCTTCCTGGCCTCACAAAGGTAGTTATCATAGATTGAAAAAAGAAGCTCAGAACCTTAGCCATAATGTAGGTGCCGGTGGGAGACCAACCCAAGGATATTGAAAAACAAATTCGCGAGATGATCATGAAGTATGTCACCAAACCAAATACCATTATTCTCGCTGTTACAGCTGCGAACACGGATTTGGCAAATTCAGACGGCTTGAAGCTTGCGAGAGAAGTGGATCCTGAGGGTTTACGCACTATCGGTGTACTGACAAAGGTGGATCTGATGGACCAGGGTACAGATGTCATCGACATTTTGGCTGGCAGAGTGATTCCCTTGCGCCTAGGTAAATCTCCCATCAATAATCTAGTGAGTCAACTAAATATGCTATGTAGGTTACGTGCCTGTTGTCAATCGTGGCCAGCGTGATATTGAGAACAAGAAATCAATCACCAAAGCGTTAGATGCCGAAAGAGAGTACTTTGAAAACCATCACTCCTACCAAAGCAAGGCCCAGTACTGTGGTACACCTTTCTTGGCACGCAAACTGAACATGGTAGAGTAGGATACCTCTGATATCGTGAATAGCTATTTGCCTAAACATGCTGAGTAGATCTTGATGCACCACATCCGCAACACGCTGCCAGAGATCAAAGCCAAGATTCAATCTGCGTTGGCTAAGTATCAGCAAGAACTTCTTCAACTGGGTGACCCTCTGGGAGATAGCTCATCCAATCAGGCCAATCTGGTCTTAAATATAATCACTGAATTTTGCACGGAATTCCGCACCATCATTGATGGTAACTCAAACGATCTCTCAAGCTTTGAGTTGTCTGGTGGTGCCCGTATCAGCTTTGTGTTCCATGAACTCTACACAAACGGTGTCAAGAGCATCGATCCCCTAGACCAGACTAAGGACATAGATATTCGTACTATTCTCTACAACTCATCGGTACGGCTATAGAGTGATGCTGTTGCGAGGGTATTGATTTTGCAGTAGGGTTCTTCACCGGCTTTGTTTATTGCCACGACAGCATTTGAAGTTATTATCAAGCAACAAATCAAACGACTTGAGGAACCCAGCGTCAAGTGTATCAGCATGGTGTACGACGAGTTAGTGAGGATACTGGGACAACTGTTGAACAAACAAGTAAGCTCTTTTTCTTTTTTTAAAAAAAATCGTTCGATTATGTCTCATCCTTGCTGGAGTTCTTCAAACGCTTCCCCACCCTTAAAGAGAAATTCTATCATGTTGTCTTGGCATTTTTCAAGAAAGCCTTAGCACCTACAACCAAGCTTGTGTCGGATCTTGTCGCGTACGTATAGTCTATTATTTGCTTTGCTTACTTAGACGTTACCTCTGTAGCATGGAATCATCTTACATTAATACCGCGCATCCCGACTTTTTAAATGCCCATCAAGCTATTGCTCGTGTCAACGAGCAGATTCACAGAAATGTCCAACAGCATCAACAACCTCTTGGAAATGAGCACCACTCCAAGACTAAACCTCAACAGCAGCTTCAGACGAACAGCGCAGCCAGCACTCCTCCTGCAGATGCCGAAAATTCGTCGGTGTTTGGTAACTTCCTTGCCGGATACAAGAAAACAAAAAAGACGGGTGGATTAATGGAAACTGTAAGTTGTTTCGATCCACAATCTCCGAACTGACAGGACTTGTCCCTGTACAGCCTCCTGCAACACTCAAGGCAACAGGTGCTTTGTCAGAACGCGAATTTATGGAGACCGAAGTCATCAGTAAGTCGTGGGATTGTTTTTAGTTGTACCATATTTATTTGTTTAGAACTCTTGATTCAATCATACTATGACATTGTCAAACGTACGATGATCGACATGGTCCCGAAGGCGATCATGTTAAACCTCGTTAGCCACGCAAAAGAAGAGCTCCAACGTGAACTTTTATCTGAGCTCTATAAGGCTGATGTACTTGACGATCTCTTGCAAGAATCTGAATTCACTCAGCAGAGACGAAAAGAATGCAAGAAGATGATTGAGGTAGGAAGCTATGTCGACGTCTACATGTCGTCTGACTTTATGATTAGGCATTGCAAAAGGCAGATGAGATTGTTGGATCGGTTTAGGAGAGTGGTTATTTGGATACACGTTCCCTTGCATAAGGTGACGAAATGGGAAAATAAAGTCGTATATAGTGATTATACCAAGCGCTGGGGTGATTTATTACACTGCTTTTTTCAAATGAACTGAATTAGATCAAACACGTTAAATGCTTATGGGGGTTTTGTCCCTATTGTCACGCGTAGAACGTAAGTTCCTTCTGTTCCCCCGACCAGCCTATGTTGGTTTGTTGTTTGTTGCCGCAAAGAGTTTTGATGCCGTTTTTCTATTTTGCTTTCCATCCGGGCCTATGTGAACTATTCCCGTGGCGTTGCTTTTTCACTATACTAACTCGAGACCACCTCTGACTTCACCAGTACTCAATTGTCAGTTTAATAGAAAATACATGTTTTCTCTTGTTTGAATGATGATTCTTTGTGACCTACAAGGGCAAATATGTCTAGTTGGCATTACGTCCATTACCTACCGCTTCAAGTCCTCTGCAATGGTCAAATACCACTGGCCGGAATGCCAGAATAAACAAAAATCTACGTTGGCCTGACCAGCCCAGGCACGGGCCCATCCTCTACCTGTAAGACTGACTTATCTAAAGTAAATGGACAGCCATGTACTCACGATGAATGGATTCTGATGCCGCTCAAATGAACTTGCATCTACATGGGCTAAGCTAATGTAAGTAGAATATGGGAGGGTTTCCAATCTATGTACTATTGTCGTACGCGCAAAGTTGTAGTTACACACAATCTTTGTGTAATCGGTCAAGCGCCCAAATCAGCAAGCCATTGTCCACTCGGCCTCTGCTCCAAAAAGAATACATCTCCAAGAAGCCTGTGCTCAGCAATGCGATGGAGCGATGTATTCCATTTTTATACCTTCGACCGTTTTATAGATTACACATAGATTAAAGAAAAATATAAATACCAACTTAGATAGCGACAATAAAATATCATCAACCGTTTTACTCTTATTCTTATTTCTTTTCCGTTCTCCTTTGATCCCCAGTGAGTTTGACCGCTTCCAGGAAGATAACTCAGATCAGGACATATCCACCGTTACGACACTATTGACCGTAAACCGAATTATTCATTAGAACAAAGCTGGCTCTTCGTAGATGTAAAGTCTAGAGTAAAACACTCAGTAAACAGTGAGCTATCGTAGAGTAAACAAAAAAATTAGACTTTGTTTCGATACTTGCCATCACAAACGTAAAATCACAGTCTATATATTGATATGAAGACTTGCATAGTATATGCTTTTGTGATAGTATGCTTTCCCATCAGCTGCGTTTTGTATAGGTTACACAGTTTATGCAATCAGGGTGTTTAATATAGGGTGCCACGAGCTTCCTGGAAACTACCTTTCGTGGAGACTAGTTATAGTGCTTGCTAATAAAGGTATGAGGCAGTACTTCGTGCTTCTTTTTTGAGGAAGCTTGAGGCTGGGTATTGCAGGCTAAGGAAATACCGTCTTTAAGAATTGGGAAAACCTTTCTATCTATTATGCCGTAGGTGCAGTTCCTTATCCTGACAGTGTGAAGAGATCAGCTCAAATGTGAGATTGCCTGCTGACAATGAGTTTCGACATTTCTGCTCCAAATGATGGAAATCTGCTGCCTTGCACCCCAGCTGACTTGTATCTCAACTACAACGGGCCATTATAGATACTACCATCCGCTATAGTTTGGCAGGGAATTTCTATTCCAATTGTTCGGGTGCCAAATGTACATTATTCTTTGAGAGGTGAATGCAGTGATTCTATCGTCCCTCTTTCTTTTTCTTTTTTTCATCCAAGAAGAAAAAAAGAAAAGAAGAAAGTTAATCATTGTGGCTGCTACTCTTTCCGATATTTAGCGTAGGCACACAGACCAGTTCTCTACCGAAAGGACACACTTTGTTCCTAATCCAGGGCCAATTGACTTTTCACTATCAGATAAGAAGTCGAGCAGCCTTGAAATGAAAGAGAGCGGAATGGGTAGTAGGAACAACTAAGTATAAAGTGCACAAAACTGGCGATGAGGTGGTTAAAGTGTTTGGAATCTAGTTGGGTGCAACTATAAGGGACTAGGTAGCAGAAAGGGACTGATGCAGTGAGAAGGCAAGAGAAGTTGTGCGTCATAGATAAGGCGATGACACATTGCCACTGGAGGAAAGCTATTGTAGTTTGATAGACTTAGGCGCGAAGGTATTACACACAGGGATGGGACGACAGATTGGAGAGAAACCAGGGAATAGAGCAGATAGTAAGGATCAAAGTAGTGACAACACATATGATGTCTGCAAATTGTACAGATCTAAAAGAAGTTAAATGAATAAGATGCAATCGTAGGATGAAGAGCTACTCGTTGGAATGGATAGTCCAATCTCGGGAAGAATAATACGGTGTTTAAGGTGCGGAAACGTATAAAAGCGGACTGAGAGAACTGATCTTTTTGAGAAGAAGCAAAAGGCAAGAAAAAATATGTGGACGACGAAACGCGGAGGGTGGGGAGAAGACATCGTAGTCAAGCGAGGACAGATGTTTTCTTAAGAAGGATGGGATAACCGAAGAGAGGATAGCCAATGTAGAGAAGAACCATAGGTTTACAGTTATCAAATCATGAGGGAATATCACGGGTTAAGACGTTGCACCAGTCTGACAGTGTACAGTTAAAGAGGGAAATGATTTGGCTCTTCGGAAAATTCGTGCGGTGGAATTAAGTAACGGCGACATTTCAACATGAGATGGACATGTCGACGCCAAAGTTTTAACACGTATGTAGTTTCTCAGCCTCTTATTATTACAAAGCAAAGTTTTGCCGCACTCACTATCACCTCCGAGAAATTGCGAAGAGGAGGCTGGTGTCTGAATCAAACAATTGTACAGCAACAAAAGGACAATTATTAGTTAACTCCGCCCAACACAAAAGCGCATTTACCTTGTTTTAAGGCTTCCCTTGATGTATTTGATACAATACAAACGTGATATTTTGCACTTTTGCGATTTCAAGGTGGAATTGCCTAATTTTTGTTGGTCTGCCTTGATGTTTCATAGCAGAGAATAGCGGCAATCCTTACATAACCTTCTACACAGTGGCTATATCCTTTTCAGCTATAATATCCTTATTTGTCCATAACGTGTATTCTAAAATTTTACAAGGTGAAAAAGAGCGATTTGTTGGAGAGAGTTATTTTTAGAGTGGAACGGGTTCCCAATGCCAAGAAGGATCACGATGGAGGGTATCATAATATTCTCCATAAATGGACAATATATCTACAAATCATGAAAAGGCGTTCAAGACTATGGTAAAGACATATTTGTTTATCTAAGATGACGGCTTTATCCTAATCAAGCTGGAGTAGGCAGCGAGATTTTTGGGAAAAAAAGGGTATAAATAAAACCGTAGCTACAAATTTGTCGATAAGGTTTTTCCTGCAACTGTTTTATAAAGAGAGACGCCAAGACCACTTGATGAGAAGAGCTTTTTTTTTTTTTTTTTTACGTAAATTCATGTTTTCAATCCCAAAATACGCACTTCTGTTGTGCTTCTTCCTGCTATACAACACTGCTTTGAGCCAAAATATACTTCTCGAGAGAGGTACCTGTCATTTTTTTTTCTTTTGAGATAATACTGACATATCTGCAGCTCCTCAAGGTACGCGCGAACTGCAGTTTCGTTTTTTGTTCTGAAACGTTGGTTAAAGTGATAAGCCAACCGCAAAATTCGACTTCTCCAAACGCGTCTACCTATGTTATAACATCCTCCGCTGCTACTGCAGTGCCATCAAACACAGCGATAGAGCAACCACCTGTTAATAATAACAGCACAAGCCAAAATGTCACACAATCCCAAAACAGTACAAATCCACTTGCAGGTCTACCAACGTCAGCCAGCTTTAATATATCAGATTATCCAGGTACAGCCACATTTTTAGCACCGACACCTAGGGATTCTATATCGCCCTTGTATCCAATCAATTCGAAGGTCAACGTGACCTTTGTGTGGAAATTCGAGTCACTCAAGGTGCGACCTATCAATCTGACATTGGCTGCGATGGGCCCTCAGTCAGCCAACTATCCCATTGCAACCATGCAAGGTGATGCAACCAGTGCCATATGGCACCTCTCCGACGTACCACCCGATACGCCTTTGATGGAAGGTTTCTATCAGATTCAACTGTATGACCAACGTGGTCTAAGCGCGACAATACAGCCTGGCTGGTTAATGCCAGTCACTACTCTCTCTGTCGCTCTTTACATTCCAGAAAGCTACACACCTATGACAACATGTAAGTATATTTTGCCCTAAAGTATCCCGTTCATTCATGCTTCAAAATATAGCTCCGTACTGTGCATTATGTGTTAACAGCGCTGCCTTGATGCTGAAGGACTCACTTCGTCCTTTTGCTATTGCATTTGCTATCGCATGTGTCACTTCCTTTATGTTTATTCATGAAATTATTCGTGAGTAAACGAATAAACACACATAGACAATATATTAGAACGTTAAAAGAAAAGGAGGGCTTAGTCATAAATAGTTGTGTCACTGTAGGGCGGTTTTGTCTATAAACAAATTTCATCCGTTGTATATATATATATATATTCTATAGCGATCTTTAAGCTCTCGGTAAACCAAAAGAAAATGCTAATGCAAATTCTGAATACGTGTGGATTTATTTGTGTTCAGCTTCCCGATATCCGAACTTGAATGCAGAGGTACTTCTTTAACAGTAAATCTAGTTTGAGGCACGAGACATTCCGTTTTTGCGTGCATCGCAGATGATCTGTAGTATGAATGCATAACTTTAAAATGAAGCCACAGCAGCTGATCAAACCCATTGTCGTCATCAGCAAAGAGATGGTAAAGATGTATGTTGTTACTATGTCTCCATATACTCGGTCTCTATTTTAAAGAGACGGTGGCAGCATAGGACCTTGTGACACATATTTCTCGAAACTGGAGCTCATAGAGGGTCTTCTATTTATTTTTTGAAAATGAAATGAGTTGGCATAAGTACAGCATGCAGAGTTGGATTGTTTTGGATTGCAACCAACTGAGAAAAAGAAAAAAAGAGAGTTCTTGTTTTCTCTTTTCTTCCCACGTTCCTACTATGCTTCAGTGTAGTATCTGTCCTGGATCATCCATGGCACAACTTTCTAAATCAGTGTTTTCTGCGTGACGCTCATAAAGTCTGCGTGCGAGGTTGGCTTTTGTCTCTTCTTCCATTTCTCTCTCTCTCTTTCTCTCTCTCTCTCTCTCACTCTCTCTCTCACTCTCTCTCTCACTCTCTCTCTCTTTCTCTCCTTCTGATACGGTCAGGATGGAATTAAATATTTGTCTGTATTGTGAGAAACATCTTCTGAATGATGTATGAACCGTTTCTTATACCTTTTCTATTAATTTGTTTGATAATTTATTAGACTATGAATTTTTGTTCTACGGACTGTGAAGCAAATGAAGCATCCAAATCTATGCATTACGACGACTCGAAGTCTTCTAGATATCCCAATAGCAGCATATCTCTGTATGGGCTATTGTATCATCGGCGACAGCCCTTCTCTTACCTACCAAGCTATCATAAAGTCGCACCGCATGTGTCAGGTAGCATAATAACCTATCGACCCATGGCCTCGACTTATATCTGTAAAGAAAACGTTACATGTCTTCTTTGTTACCCATCCACCTCATCCTCGTCATCATTATCATCATTATCTTTGCGTTCTGACTCCGATCTGGACAGTGTAGATACATTTCTTATATGATCACATTTACCCATCTGCAGTTCCGTTCCTCTAGGTTCGTTGAACTTCTTCCATAAAGTTTTCCTCCACAGTCTTTTTGCAAGTGATATTTATATGGCGATCCGTCTTTGTTTTAGTTTTTGGGCATAAGGCACACATACTTCTATCTATACAAAAAAAAAAAAAAACATTCACACTATTTAATACGCACAAAAGAACAATCTGCAAAACGAAGAGATTATATGAATAAACTTCTTGGAGACGAGATCAGTACCGTAGAAGAAGAAAACAATAAAATGTGCCTTTGAAAAAATGATGCAGCGATCCTGGAGTAACTTGTAATATTAAGTTTAAAAAATATACTGACTTATTGTGGAACGAGGATGATTGGCTTTGCTCCAGATGCGCAATCCCGAGGTCAAATCACGTCGTCTTTGTTCTTCGGGTCTTTTTTGCCGATGTTAGTTCCTCAGATACAAGTCTAAACACCTGCATCCTATCTCAGTAAATACGGTATTGATCTCGATGTGAAATGTTGTATGTAACTTAATACAGGAAAAGAACTGTGAACATCCTCTGCGTGATGTACGATAAAGTTGTTCATGTGGATAATATGCGTATACAGTGCTGAACTTTACACCATAGAAAACATCACTGTAGCCGGGCAGGAAGCACTTGTTGCGCTGTCTTCAGCTACGCTATTACAGCGAATTGGTTAGTAAAATTCTACTCTTCAGACGATAGTCAATGTGAAATCGGAAGTATTTTTATTAGGTTCAGATGTATTCTACAGAAGTGTTGCAGCTGTAACTTTGCTCTTCCCTCATTTCTCCTTCTAACTTCTGGGTATATTAAGGGCAATTGCTACGGACACTCAGGACTGGAGGCTTAAGGACGCACATATAATCACCATCAAAACGGCTACTGAGTAACTCATTAATAAAGGCCGATAGTAAATAAATATCCCTGAAACTCCCAAGCATTCATAACCTGAGTGCCTGTAAAGAGAGTGTCCGTAACTTGAGTGTCCATAAACTGAGTGTCCGTAAACTTTGAGTGTTTATCCATAAGTTGAAGTTTCGTTTATAACATGAGTGTCCCCCCATATCACTCACTTTACGGACACTTAGGAGCTTCGTTAGCTCTTGTTTACTA
Organism: Saksenaea oblongispora B3353; assembly: GCA_000697495.1. Taxonomy (NCBI): domain Eukaryota; kingdom Fungi; phylum Mucoromycota; class Mucoromycetes; order Mucorales; family Saksenaeaceae; genus Saksenaea; species Saksenaea oblongispora. Next base: position 35,733 of record JNEV01001124.1, on the reverse strand, counting down.
TCAGCTTTTATTCAATAGCGGCTTTAATGAAGGTTACATACATGTCCCTAAGCCGCCAGACCTGAGTGTCCGTAGTAATCCCCATATCAAGCGATCGTTCCATAGTTTACCTTATATTCAGCTATCAGTATTCGAAATTTGAAGAACATATAGTTTCCAGATTTATAGCTTCCATTGTCCTACACTATGTGAAGATTTCACTACTATTAAAAGCTATTAACTTTACGTATCCAGGATCCTTTACATTCCTTGTCAATCATGCGATCAGAGACAGAGCGGTGTATAACATCGTGACTTCATTTCCCGTTCACACAATGGGAGCTACGATCCCCAAAAACGTTCTCTTAACAACCCCACCTCCATGGCGGCATCGTCCTTTAGGACTTCAGTATGGGATCCTGTGCTTATAATTGCACAGGTACGGAGTCATCTACCGTAGCATGACGTTCAATGGAATAACCTTTCTCTTTTTATCACTAGATCGTCGCTTTCCAGTCGCTATATTACATATTACTGAGCCTTCTTTTGCTTGTCGCATTTGCCCTAGGTGGCACTGAATTTACACTGGATTTCATCCTAGGAGATCAAGAAATACGTGTAGATACGGTGTCTGGTTGGGCATTGGGATTTGTTTCGCTACTTAATGCATTCCTCAGTATTCCCTTGATTGTTTTAATCGTCCAACGAGCCAAGCTTGTGCTTGATTTTGTGTTAACATTACATGCCATCCATTTTGCTTGCGTATGGATACATAACAATCATATCCCAATGGCTGGTGCATGGTGGATAGTTCAGATTGCCAACATCATCATCATGACCTTAGGTGGAGAATGGGCTGCTATGCGTCGAGAAATGAAACCTATTCTTATGGCGACCAAGAAAAAGCAAGTTAGTTCTTCACAACAATCCGCATCGAATAGTGCAGAGGAAGAGCAAGAATGGGTTCACGTGAAACAAACTAAACGGAAACGGTCAGATGCAGCAAATGAAAGGGATCAAGAGGAAGAAGAGGAAGAGGAAGAGGACACGGATGAAGGGCCGTTGACAACAGCAGTGGGAAAGGCTAAGAGCGCATTGATACAAGGTGCCCAGAGAGCAGCAGCAGCGCAACGAAGAGGGAAAAAATACGACATGATCCCATTGCATGAGATAGAGGAGGGACGATCGTCTTGAAGAAATCCTATTTGTTCTTGTTTGTACATACTGGATTTTGAGGAGCTGTTTGCGTAACTCGATGTGCCTCTTTGTGTCGACCGTACATTGGATTGTACCTACGATAAATGGATCTGGATGCGAGCTTCATTCATTGTGCAGTGTAGTCGACCTTTTCCGTGCAACACACTTACCTCTTAAAGAAGGAGCAAAGCCGGTCTAGTCAGCGCGAAGGCATCCCAAGTAGCGTGCACATTTCCTTGTGTGAGTCATAGTTTTACTAAACAGCTATTTGTCCACGTACTGAGAATGACCCTAAAGAAGAAAGGCTTAGAGATAATCTCTGAGTAAATATACCTGTGATTTTCCTATTATTTCTGCGTTGGCTCTAAATGGGTTTTACGTTGGAAGCAGCCCTTTTTTGCGTCGTATCAGAGTGGGCCTGGAACATAGGTTGGTTCATCGTGTTTCTAGATAAGGCGATGTTCCAGCCAAAAAAAAAAAAAAAATTTCAACGATTTAGAAAGGACGACTTCTTTTTTCTTTTTTCTTCGGCTCTGTTTCATAAAACATCCCCGGTACATACTGGGATTGACTATAAACATTTAAGATAACTCATGTCTGTCGATATATTGTTTAGGCCATCACGGCCATAACATCAAAATGGCTTTTAGCCACTAAAATCTCCCGCCACCCCACCGTCAAGGAGCGGGCGAGGCCTCCGCGACCGCGCGGAAATGCCCTTCGGGAGTAAGCAAGACAACATTCAAGTACAAGAGGTATTGACCATGAATGAATTTTTATGCTACTATGAATAGATTATGTGTCCGCTGAGGAACCAAGTTCAAGTAAGTTTTACGGTTTAACTGATGGCGCATATTAATTTCTTAGCACAAACTTGGCCCTTCATGGACGCAAAATTTGTTTATACTAACGTAAAAGTTTATTCAATAAACAATATACCTGTGATCTTACCAAAGATGTCAAAGCTTTTTGTTATGGCGATTGAGGGGGTTTTTTGAGCTCCTACAAAACAAAAAGAGATACAGACAGAGAGAGAGAATCAGAATTATCAGAAGGGAGACTAAGACCGTCGGAAAAAGGCTCGTTCGAGAACTTTCTTGATCTCACTACATGAAACGTGTGATATTGCATATGTTCCCATTACCCTTTTTGTCTCTATTCCGTATCATTCATTGTTGTTGCAAACTAAAACGCTTTACGCTGCGGGGCTGTTTATTACTCTTTTCCAGGGTTCGTCACATGCAATCGTGACATATCTGAAGAAAGGCACCCTGTTTGAAAGACATGAACTCGTTTTAAATGTATACTTGTGTTGTGTGATGATCATCTTAGTTGGTGATGACCAGCTTTCCCAGAATTTGCTCGCTTAGCTGTACCGCAGCATCGGCTGGATACGCTTCAAAACCCTCCTCTTACCAAACGATGGAAAAAAAAGGTCACCGATCCAAAAAAGATGGTTTTGCTTGATATCAAAAGAGCCGTAAATTTCCATTTTTTTTTAACGTCAGATACCAAAGAAACAATAAAGGATTACTGTTTCAATCGTCAAGAATAGTACTTCCGGTTTTCTTGTAATTCAGAAAATTGAGGGATATATGAGCGTCAACCGAATGAAATGCTTCGCTCGCTCCGGAAGCTATATCTAATAGAGTATATCTTTTTCGCTCCTTCCGAAGCACGGCATATATTGGCTGCAACTAGACAACATTACAGTCAGTACTACGTACTTGTAATATTCATGTAAGGGCAGAAAGCACCTTTGACATTTATTGCCAACCGGTAATGAGTTACTTTTGTAAAAAAACTTCTGCCTTTCGCATGATTTGTCATAGGTTGCAAAAGAGACACACGAACGCTCTTTCTATCAACTCCATGGGGCCGGAGCTAACTTTTAATGTCTTGCAACCACAAGTCTCGATGTGGAGTAGTTCAACCATTACTTTTATTTATGGGACGCTTTTGTTGCAAGTAGTGGTCATAGGGGGAAAAAAACTCTAGTCAGACATAGAACAAGTTATTCTCTGTCGAAATAAAAGACAGTTAATTCGTGAGACTCGGTTCTGCGTTTTTCTTCTGTAAAAGAACTAGGAACTAGCGCTACTATGGAATTCCTCTAAGTAATCAATTCAGCTAGTGTATGACAAAGATATTTACACAATATAGGAAGCTGTACATGAGCAGAACGCTGGTATGAGAAAGAAAGAAAGAAAAAAACAACGAACGGAATACGCACTCTTAAATAATAAATGGTAAAGTTGATTTCGAGAATGAATTAATATTGCTAGAGTGTCCTAGGCAATTCAGTATGAGGGACGGTTATTTAATATGGCCAAATTACTTCAATGTTTGCATATAATTCTTGACAGAGAAGTTATGTAAAAAGACTTTATTACATGCTACTGATATTCAAAATATCGCTTTTTTTTTTTCAACATTTCTATATTTTGGATAAAACCACACAATTGTGGAGCTTTTGGGGACGTATGGAATATCAGCTACAAATTAACAACATGCTTTAGTTTAGTTGTACAAGTAACCGAGCACAGTGGCTGCCATAATAAGCGCAATGCCAGGGAGAATAAATAAGAAACCAGTTATAGCACAGCAAAACCAGTGGTCATCACGGGAATAATCAAGATACAGAAGGATCAACGTAAAAGGATAGCTTGCTAATATCCATGCCAAGACAATCCATTTGGCCGGTGAATGGTCGTCGTATCCTGCTATAATTCCTCCCAACAACGGTATTCCAATACTTCCTGCGTAGACACCCCTTTTCCACCACCCGCCTGGCTGATCACGAAATCCTAGGCTAGTACTCCATTTCTTCATCACGCTATGATCAAGTGCCTCGCGAGCCAGACCTGTGTCAACGCCTGCTTTGCGTAACAGTAGTAAAGACCACATCCGCTGTATGCAGTCGGCGTTGTCTTCCTGTGATCCAGCAAGGGAATGCTGTTTTTCACAAGCAAAACAAACGTCAGGAGACGCAGTTGACATGGCATCGTCACCGGTTTGGTTGGTTTTGTTCTCATGTTCGTTGTCGTTTCCGATTTCCGGCTCGTCAATACTAAAGGCGACGAGTTGTGACGGAAGAACAAAAAGAGAGACTACTTGCAGAATTGACATGGACATGAATACCCCTAGAATAAGCTTAGACCAACGATTTCCGTCCCCGTTGAGTATTTCATAGGTGGTGTAGCCTGTTTGGATAAGTGTAATCATCTTGGCTGGATAACTGCGGTCCTCGATCCCATGGGCTTCTTCGAGCTGGTTTAAAAGTGCAGGTGGTAAATATTCGATCATGCTAGGGCTGATGGGAAGTTGGTACTGACGCCGAGATCCTGGGCCACATAATGCCATTGTTTGGCTATGGAACCTGGAACTCGACCAGTGTTCATGTCTGAGAGGCGTGTCCGTTCCCAAAAACACATTGTGGTTCAAAATACAGCTCCGGATCTTTTTAGACTTGATTGGACCTATGCGCTCCAGTAATGACTTCAATGGATTCTGGTTAAAAGAAGAAGTCGTTGCTCTATTATCGAGAGATCCTTTTTCTGCTCTCCCTTCTTCCAACTTGCTCGTGTAATCTTTTTGTGGCTCGTGAAGACCCAGAAGTTTGTCGCCATGCCAAACTTTGTACATCGATCCACAAGCCTCTTGAACGCCACATAATGGCCAGGCAAGCGATGACAATCGCTTATATAGTGTTGGTAGCATTAGTGAACTCTGTTCGCGTCGTACTGTAGCCACATGTGACACGTAAGCAAGTAACACTGTTTTCAGGACAACGAATGCAAATATTATATCGTTGCTGGAAGCTATTTCCTCAACGTCCGCCATGCCAGCAATGCATGGGCGAGCTAATGCGATTAGTAAACATGCTAGTTGTGGAGCCTTTGCTGACATTTCAATGGAAATAAAGGAAAGCAGTAGATGAGAGAGATAGATACCACTGATAAGAGCGGCGAGCTTATAAGCATCGACAGCGGTCATACGTTGCCAATAAAGTCTCTCCGTAAAGTCCGGAAATCAAGTCGTCATAAGGTAGTTTGGCTGTACCACGCACATTTTGCAATGCATACATACACACTCTTCTAGCATAAAGTGTACGATTACTTTTGATTATCCAGAAAGCCGCAAAATAGTGATATGCATGAGTAACAAAAATGTATCATTGTTGATTTTGAGTCTAGGCTCTATACGTGTGTGGTAGTATAGTTCCAATACACTGGGCTGACTTGTTGTTTGAATAGTAAGATTGAATAATGCTCCCACATGCGTAGTTTGATTGTTGTCATCTTTCTGGAAATACATCTATAATATGCAGGGATAGGCACTTCAGCAGATAAGGTAATAGCAAATGATGCTACGGAAGACATATCACCGGTTCTCAAATTTATTTTCCCCTAATCATGCTGTTCGTTCGATCCAATTAGCTATTGTATTACAAGCGAGAAAGGCTAAAACCATACCAAGAATGTTATGGCAGAAAGCTCGGATGTTGATTACCGAGGCAACTTATAAAACTATGCTTCTTAAGACAATGGGGTTTGATGAGACATTGGTCATTGGTAACGTGAATAAGGTGAGCGCAGCAAGAAAAGACCAACGATAATACTAACATTCAACAAGTTCCCAACTCTTCCGTTACTCTCTATTGCTTGAGAATAAGCTAGCATAGTTACAAGTAATGTGATAATTGGTTTCAAGCAAATAATATTACCAAGCTTGTTGTTGTTACTTACGTGCTTAATTTAACTATAGAGCCATAAACATAAAAGCTGTTGGTAAAATGTAGGCTTGTAAACTATGGCTTGATAGTATGCAATCCATGCAAGTGAACCTAACGCCTATCGGGTGATATGGCTGTTGACAAGAACTGCATGTTTGGTAAAAAGCGCTCCGTCACGCCTTCCACCTCATCTGATATGCTTCAGGGTCCTATAAAGCGTGCATGTCCGGAAGGCATATAAACTAAGACAATTAGATAAGCAGTTTCCAAGGCTTTTGTGACACTAAAGTCCTTTCTTTCCGAAACTTCGATACATCTCTACGTTGCTGTGAACGAGGTCTGTATGCAGAATTCACGTCTAAAAACGATCAATGACCTATCTTGATTATAGTCATGAGATATGGATGCTACAGAAACCTGATATGCTAACGTAGTAAAAGATATGAAAGAAATACATAATGTCAGCAAGGATTACTGCAGGCAAGTTTAGGACTATCTGTCAGACCGGTGTCAAACGCATGAGGAAGCTGCTGGACAAATCAACCGGATGGTTTTTTTTTCTGTAAATTAGAATTATTTGAACGACATGTTAGATAGGGGCCCGAAGAGAATGCCCTCGAAATTCTCCAAATTTGTAAACTTTGGGGAATAGTCAAATCCCTCTTCTAATGATGGATATAGCACCTCGTGAGGCCTTGCTACCTAGAACTTTAGAACATATACGATGAAAAGAAATCAAATTCAGTGCATGTGTGCACGTGGAAAATCGCGTTTTGTATGCTAGACAGCTCGGCAATACATCTCTTGATAAGCCTTTATCTCATCTGCTAATCTTTCTTTCGAGCTGCTCAATCAAGACAGTATCACCATCAGCACGGGTTATATCTGGTAGAAGGTTAAAGTTGCTTTTGCTGTAGTATGGCATATCTCTGCTAAGAGTCATATGATGTATCAATACATAGACATCGAAAGACACAACAGCCAGAACAACTTGGATGTACTCTGCCAAGAGCTCAAACTTTTGCAGATGGCTACTACCCATCATGTTTACCGTGGCTTAATGATATTGGATATATGTAGGGAGCATAGCTTGATTGCGTGATGCAGACGTACCGCGTTATTGCACGGAAACAACATCCAGGTATTTTTCAAATACAGCCGCTCTCTGTTGACCACACTGGTTTTGACAGAGCACCAAGTGCCTGTTCACGTACTGATTCGCATGGACATCATTCAGCACCTCTTCGCCAAAATGTCCAATCAGTGACATTACCGGAGTCAAGCTAACGGAAAATTTAGCCTGTCACATTTACTGCGTCATGATTTGCGTCATCTGAAATTTGGTGGGCTCTTTTTCCCATAATCGAGTCTGAGTTTCTCTTGGGAAGTACTCTGACTGAATTTTGCCTACATAAAAATTTCACTTCTTTTTTTCATAGGAAAGAGATAAAAAAAAAAAAAAAAGGTTGGTACCCAGAGCAGCCTTTATGTGTGCCTATTATCTTAGGAAATTATTTCAATTAAGCCATACCAGCTGTATCCACCTACCCCACATGAGTTCTTTGACACCCGTTTTCTTTGTACATGTGATTTAACTCTACCTATTATTCAGAATTCCTGATTTTATACGTTACGACAAATTACTGCATCGTCGATTCTCTTTCATCGCGTTTATCCTTATTCCTTATCAGCTGTGATCCGACATGGCATCCTTGTCGTCTCATCTTTCATTATCGAATTCCATGCAACTGAATATGGTTCCTGGTTCTTTTACAAAAGAGAAACTGAATAGCCTATTACAGGTAAACCATTTGAATCTTACAATTCAACTTCTTCTTACCTTGATTGCCTAGCGTGCTAAATTTTTGCAATCGCAAGGTGCAAACGAAGAAAACAACAATGAATATGCCCAGATCATGCAGCTTTTGAAGAATTTACAAACGGTACATCAACAATCGACTACCAATGGAAAACAGATCGTTGTCAATGGAACAAGTAAGATAAAAGAAAAAAGAACGAAATTAGAATTGGCCTGTCATTTAACTTGTCACACACGTAACGCAGATCCTTCCTTGACGCAAGATCAGATTGCTATGTTAAAATGTCAAATTACAGCCTTCAAACTTATTTCAAAAAATATGCCACTACCACCGAAATTACTACAATCTGTATTATCACCATCAACAAAACATAAAAGTACCAACGATTCAACTTTCGACCGATTAGACGACAGTTGTGCGACAAAAAACAGTCTAGAAAACAGTAAACTCCAAGTTCAACAACCAATGATGGATATGACTCCAGCAGGTGTTGATCCACATATGATCATTACCGAACGTGAACGTCGTTTGCAATCAAGAATTCAGTACAGAATTGCAGAGCTAGAAAAATTACCGAGCAATCTAGCCAACACTACAGACAACCATGTTCCTACAATTGATCATACCGAACAAGGAACTAATTTAAAAATGAAAGCGATCCTAGAGCTCAAATCCTTGAGATTACTTACGAAACAAAAAAAGGTAAAATATACAATTCCGCTGCCTGTTACTGATAAAAAAAAATCCTAGCTCCGTGAAGAAATTATTCATGGGTTGACACACTCGACTACACTTGCTACGTCCGCGGATCGACTTGCATACAGGAGGATGAAGAAACAATCCTTACGAGAAGCACGTATGACAGAGAAAATCGAACGACAGCAACGCCTCGATCGTGAACAGCGAGAGAAACAGAAGCATTTGAATTATCTTCAGACCATCTGCGACCACGGTCGAAGTCTTGTTGCAGCACAAAAAGCATGGCAGATTAAACAAGCAAAACTTGGACGTGCTATACAGCAGTTCCATCAACATGTGGAAAAAGAGGAACAGAAGAAGGCAGAGAGAATTTCAAAGGAGCGTATTCGTGCATTGAAGAATGATGATGAAGAGGCCTATATGAAGTTGATTGATGAAGCCAAAGATACTCGATTGACACAGTTACTCAAACAAACGGGTGTCTTTCTTGAATCACTTACAAAAGCTGTGGTGGACCAACAAAACGATCCTATCCACATATCCGAATTCAGTACTCGAGAAGTAGAAACTATGGACACAGAGGTAATACTTTTTTTTTATGCTTTGTGCTCAACATATCTGGATAGGAAACGGATACGAAGGTGGACTATTTCCAAGTAACACACCGTATCAAAGAAGAGGTTGCGCAACCAACTATCCTTGTTGGTGGTACTTTGAAGGACTATCAGGTATATGCATATCTATGACGTATTTTTTTTTATTTACACAGGCACTAGCTTAAGGGTCTTCAATGGATGGTATCTTTGTACAACAACCATCTGAACGGTATTTTAGCCGATGAAATGGGTCTTGGAAAAACGATCCAGACAATCAGTTTGATTACCTATTTAATTGAAAAAAAGCGACAAAATGGTCCTTATTTAATTATCGTCCCACTATCGTAAGTCGCACCGACAAGCCGTAGTGTGTTGTCTCACTCTTATTAGTACGCTCACGAACTGGACGCTTGAATTTGAGAAATGGGCGCCTTCTGTTAGCAAGATTGTTTACAAGGGTCCCCCGCAAGTCCGTAAAGCGCTTCAGATGGATATTCGTTACGGCGATTTCCAGGTGCTGCTGACGACCTTTGAGTACATCATTAAAGACCGTCCTATCCTGAGCAAGATCAAATGGCTGCATATGATTGTTGACGAAGGCCACCGTATGAAGAATACAAATTCAAAGCTGACGCTTGTGCTCCGACAGTACTACCATACGCGTTATCGTCTTATTTTGACTGGTACTCCGTTACAGGTAAGTCTTAACTGTTACAGCAGGGGGGTAACCGTCTTTGTAGAACAATCTCCCAGAACTCTGGGCTTTGTTGAATTTTATCCTACCCAAAATCTTCAAGAGTGTAAAGAGCTTCGAGGAATGGTTTAATACACCATTCTCTACTCAAGGAGTTCAAGATAAAATCGATCTCAACGAAGAAGAACAATTGCTTATCATTAAACGTCTCCACAAAGTACTGCGTCCTTTCCTGTTGCGACGCTTGAAAAAGGACGTGGAGTCAGAACTGCCAGATAAGGTGGAGCGAGTGATCAAATGTAAACTTTCTGCTTTACAGACCAAATTGTATGCGCAAATGAAAAAGCATGGTATGCTTTTCACTGCAGGCGGTGAAAAAGGGTAAGCCCACCTTCGTCTTTTGCTCTTACTGACCGGCAGATAAACAGGAGAATGGGTATCAAGGGACTCAATAATACCATCATGCAATTGCGAAAAATTTGCAACCATCCGTTCGTTTACGAAGAAGTTGAGAATGCAGTGAATCCAGGACGCCAGTCCAATGAACTATTATATCGTGTGTCGGGCAAGTTTGAACTTCTCGATCGAATGCTTCCCAAACTGAAGCAGACTGGTCACAGGGTAAGAATATCTGCTCTCTCTCTGTGTGTGTGCGTGCGTACGTGTATGTCTCCGATCACTCAACGCCATCGTAGGTGCTCATCTTTTTCCAAATGACTCAAATTATGAGTATTATGGAAGACTTTTTGAATTACAGAGGATTCCAGTACTTACGTTTGGATGGCTCGACCAAGGTACGGGAAAAAAAAACCTTTTACACTAGTGTAACGCTATACCATGTGACAGGCCGATGATCGTTCACAGTTGCTTCAAGTGTTTAATGCCCCTGACTCACCCTATTTTGTGTTTTTACTGAGTACACGCGCTGGTGGTCTCGGCCTCAACCTACAATCAGCTGATACGGTTGTGATCTTTGATTCGGACTGGTAAATCATTTTATCGAACCGCAGTTGCTGATCCTTCCTTTTTAGGAACCCGCATCAGGATCTACAAGCACAAGATCGAGCCCATCGTATTGGTCAGACCAAAGAAGTTCGCATTTTCCGATTAATTTCTACCAATTCTGTGGAAGAAAATATTCTGGCAAGAGCAAACTACAAATTAGACATCGACGGCAAGGTAATTCAGGCGGGTAAATTCGACAATCGAAGTACGGAAGAAGATCGAGAAGCCTTTTTGGTAGGTCATCTTATAAAAAAAATGACAGGCTACTGAACCTGTCCCTGCTTTTTTTTTTTTTTAAAAAAAAAGCGGTCTTTGTTGGAAGACAAATCTGGCGATCAAGATGATACGGATGAAGAAGAACTCGACGATGAAGAGCTAAACGAAATGCTTAAACGATCAGACCAGGAACTTACCGTCTTTCAAAAGATTGACCACGAACGAAATCGTGAAGATCTTGAAGTTTGGCGTCGAAGAGGTGGTCGTGGTAGAAAGATGGATCGCTTGGTTCAAGAAAACGAACTACCAGATATATACCGTCAGGAAGAAGTAGTTGAAGAGGAGGATGGGCCCATCCTAGAATATGGCCGTGGTCAGCGTGTGAAGGGATCAATACGGTATGACGATGGCCTTACAGAAGAACAATGGGTGAACGTAATGTGAAAACCAATTTGAGAGAGCTAGCCTGACTCTTTATTTTTATATAGGCCCTGGAAGACGACGATGTTGATTTGGACGAGTTAATAGCAAAGAAGGAGGCAAGGAGACGACGACGTCTGGAGAAACTTGCACGTGAGGAAGAAAGTGATGCGGGTCGACGGGGTCGTCGTAGACGTGATGGCAGCTCTTCACTCGAAGAGACGACCATTATTTTGCCTAAAAAGCGGGGTCGGCCGAAAAAATCAGAAGTATCTGAGGTAAGGCCAAAAAAAAAAAAAAAGAGGCTAAATGTACAAACATGTGTATCTTAGCCATCGGTGTCACCGCCACCGCGAAGCCGAAAACGTACGAGAAGAATTCGCGAAGAACTTTCGGAGCTAGAGACACCCCATACTGGGCAAACAAACACAGATGAAGAATCACGGGAGTAAACACCCATGTGGGTCCAAAAAACCTGTAAAGATAATAAAACTGTGTACACAAAAATGTATTCATGTATGACCATATTGCATCGCGCATGGATAAGGATCTTCAAAATGAACAAAACGGTACTTTCTCAGATGACCTGCGATAGACGGTACCATCCTCCTCTATGCAAGCTGTTTTTTTTATAAGACAAAAAAAAAAAGGGAAGTCCACGCAGTTCTTTGTGGCTGTAGTGGGTGGAGACAGGGCGATAGATAGCTCTTCGATGATTTCATGTTCCGGGCACAACTAGATCGACAAAGTATGAAGACATCGACGGTCTGCAGGTAACGTGGTACAGAGGTTGTTTAAATCTAATGCATTAAGAAAATCTTGGCCGCAGAGCAACGGTGCTGGCTGAGTGGAGCGTTGCTATGGTAATGGGTTTCACAAGCGGAACCCCAGGAAATTTCGAGGGCTGGGGAAGCCCAAAAGATCGCCGTTTTCCCCCAAAAGAGCTCTCTTACGATGTAGTTCAGTAAAGTTTATTGACATTGTATAAACCATCCACTATCAGGATTTGTTTCGTGTGCGTTTGACATTTCCCATGATGGGTCCATTCTACTGCTGCATATCCGTTCTTTTTATTATTATTATTTTTATCGATGGGCTAAACTAGTCCATCTGCATGACAAACGTATAGCAAATTGCCAAAAAGTTGGCCTCAGACGGTCTAGTGATTTTTATTTTTTTTTCGTTTCGATGGCGCTGGGTACGCCTGCTCGCATCGTTTTACTTGTAGCGATGAATGGTTCATGCCAAATCTGTGATAGTGCTAACTCCGCCCTTCGTGGTAATTTACCAAGCCCCCCCTTTTTTTCGATCGACACTTGTTATCACTAGTACTATCTGACCGTGTCCCTCCTTGGTATTTTCCTCCTGCTTTGTTATCTGTCACTCTCCAAAGAAAACATAGGTACATCTGACTGCGGATGGTTGCACAAAGAAAAGAAACGAAAAGAATAAAAGTGTGACGAGTCACAAGTTGACGAGGTCGCAGATCACGATCGTCGTTTGTTTCAGATGTCGATCGGACATTTGATTTACTCCATTAAAAGTAAGCGCTGTCAACAACTTTTTTTTCCACCTTCTTTTCTTCTCTTTCCACCATGTCAACGTCGTTACCATCACCACCACCCACAAATAATGGTTGGAATCGAAGGTACCACCACCATCGTACCCGACGACGAGAGTGTTTTGAAATACTACAAAGCATCATTCGAGAAAATGAACGTATCGAACGAGAAGAATACGAAGCCATGTTAAAAGAAGCACCATCGATTATCAACTGTAAATTCAAGGACCAACCTCCAAGCATCCTCATTAAACCAGATACCCCACCTCAATCTCCCACCTCATCGACCTCCTTAAAACGATCAACCAACGTACGATTTGCGACTGGCCCACCCAAAGTATTCTCTTAAAAATCTGTATCTTCTTTTTGTGCATATTGTTTTTACGCTTTTATTTTATCATAAAAAATTTCGCTCATTTTTTTTCGCTACTCTTTTTTTTTTTTTTTTCTTGGCTGCGGATCGCCCTGTTACACAACACGCGCCGCAAATCGTCGCTGTGTGTTATATGACGTCTGATCACGTTTCTAACTCGTCCAAATAATCGCGAAAGAGATCTTCACGCAGCGTTTTGGGCTCAATCGCTTGGTACCGCTCATCGTCTTCCAACAATTTCTTGGCATCTCGCCATCGCATACCCACATGAATCTCTTTGGTTTCCCGCAACAACTTCATGTACGCTTCTTCCTTATTGTTTCCACCTTTGCGGAGTTGCTTGACATAGTCTTTGAACATCGACTCGCGTAGTCGAGTATCACGCAGACCTTTAAATCGCGCATCGTTCTTCACCTTGCGACGAAAGTCTTCCCAGTACATATTCACATTTGCCTCCTCCTTAAGCAGCGTCTTATACGCTTCTTCGGGACTCTAATCAAAACAGATATAAAGAGAAACGTCCCCGTGATACATCACCTTGTTTGTTCTCCATTTACCTTGGTTTTGGGTTTGTTCGCCTTCATTTGTTCCACAATTACCCGGCAATAGTTATTAAACAGGTTCTTTCGTTTACTAGGGGGTTGGACCACTAACACGGAAATCATCGGAACGTTAGCCGTTTTTCCCTTTTATGACGCATCTTACTGTGATATCTTTTGTCACCAATCAGCTTCGGTAGTTCTTTTTCCCATGTGGCGTAGGGCGAAATATCCTTTTCTGCTAACATTTGCTTTGTTCGGTTCAGATCGGGCTTCCCCTCTCTCCTCTTTTCCGCGCAGCGCTTACCGTAAACAGTTCAATACATTCTTCATTAGAAAGTGCACGTTCTGCAGGACTTTGCGTAGCAGCGATGGCTGCAGAAGGTTGTTCAGGTGTCATCTTTGGAGCTGCCTCTGCCGTTTCAGAAGCAGCAGGCGGTACTGTCTTATCCATTTCAGGCTCTTTCGACGATGTATCCTTTTCTGGCAATGCATTAGAGCTGAGTCCTAGTTCGGCCATTTCGTCCGGATCCATATTCTGTAACTGCCACATGATATCTTCCTCCGTCATCCTAAATTATCCGTTAAATTAATTTTGTTTTGTTCTGCTTCAAGTACTACTTACTCGGTTGCTGCTTCGCCGGCCTCGTCCGTTTTGTGTCGCTTAGCTTCCGTCTCCTCCCCTTCTTGCTCTTCCTCTAATTTTCGCTTCTTCTGTGCTTCCAGAGCTTCCTCCAGAGCTTTTGGCATTTCCCACACCGATTGCTTTGTCTCCTTGTCATAGTAGAATTCCATGCCATCCTCTGTCTTGACAATCATCCATGTCGTACCTTCAACCTTGATCCTGAACAACATCGTCGGTTAATTCCCTACAAGGATAGCTATCATCTACCTTTGCTTCTTTTTCTTGGCCGGTTGTGCTGGAGCCTCGGGTGCAGCTGGCACAGCGGGAGGGGGCGCGGAAGCCATTACCGGCGGTTGCCAGGAACTTTGCCCGGTATGGGGATTGTACCAGTAAGGTTGACCATTTGGAGCGCGATGCTCCAGCCAAACATTATTCCTCATGGCTGGAGGTGGTGGGGGTCGATGATGTGCGGGATCGGCCATACTAGAAGCGCGATGGTGGAGAAGCAACGATACAAACGACGAAACAAGAAAAAAAAAGGAAAAAAATGTGGGACGTGTGTGACGTCAAATGAACAATCTACTGCGATTTGGTAACTTTGCGTTGGATGAAAGATTGTTTACGCCAACGAATGCCGTAAATTGCCGGAAAGGAGTCCTCAGACGTAGCCTTAGCCCTCCAAGCCACGGCATTGTGCGAGAGATATCAAAGTACAATGGAGAAATTTGCGCTAATTAGGAGTTTCCGCAAACAATAACAATATGTTGGTTGACAATCGAAGGACGAAAGATGTGGCACAACCCACTACCACCCCGCTGTACCGGAAGACGTTTGGGTGACAAAAACACCGCCACGGAAAAACCTTCGAAAAAATTGACGAATGCTCACAGAAAGTCATAGGAATGTATTTAATACAATTCTACGATAAAAAATCGCGGCTTGGAGAGTCTGTACCACATCTGTAGTAGGAGAGGGTCAACCAAGATTAGAGTAGGCACATCCTGCAATCCTTTTGCGCTATGCAGATGCAAGTAAATCTTATTCCAAATGTTGTGTCGTCGACCGGAGAAATAAAGGTGTCTTGTTTCGTAAATTACGTCGAAATTTATATTGCCGGCGATTGAGATTAGATGGATGAGGAGAATGGACACCATGAATAAGAAAAAAAAAACTGAACTCTGTGTATGCACAATGAAATGATACCAAGCGATATTCGACAATGATATGGACACGGATGACACAAGCTGCGGTAGTTATAATGTAATGGCTTGTCTGGCCATGCTTTCTATTTGATCATCATGTCATTGTAACGTACATTTTATACATTTATAATTTCATATTCAAATGTACGCGGGATCATTTGCAGGAAGGCCAAAAACAATACTGCCATCTCTTCCAAATCCCTTGGTATAGTGTTCCTGAGAATTTGGGTGGTGTGCGTATTTGATAGTCGAGAACAGCTGTCAGAGACAACGAAGAACATGGCCAAGCACAACGGTTTGGTGTTGTTACGAAGTTTTCGAAGGTTGAAACGCTTCATACAAGTATATAACAAGTGATGAATTCCGGAAAACATTTCAAACCTGATCGACGCAACATACAATACAAATACAATAATCACAGTTTAGGATTGATGAATGGAATTCTTGAAACCTACAGGAATTGATACGTACTATAAGGACTGTAAATAGATGGCCATCTGGTGTAAAGGCTGATGATCTCAATTATTCAGCAATTACTTGTCCTGGTGTCGTATCCGACATCCTATTCATAGCTAATCATGCGTAGCTAACCAGCGTATAGCTGACAAGGGAACCAGTCCTTAAAGCGGGAAGGCATATATTTTAAAACCTATTCATACAGTCGCATGACCTTTAGAAAATCTCTACCCTAGGCTGTTTGCTACACTGTGAACTATGAAGAAAAAAAAAAACTATAGCAGCTCCTTTCATAGAGTACGGCAGATAACAGTAGTCGTGTATGAATCGTATCTTTCCATAAAGTAGATTGCATTCTCAGTCAAACCATGACGTTAGTCTTTACAGAAGGCTTGGTGATAGAATGTTTATCTGGTACTTTTTCTGCAAAGTCCAACTACAGGACAGCACAGAGTATGCATTCGTTTTAATGCTCCGCCAGGTGACTTGCTGCATGTTGCGGTCCTTCTTTCAACGAGCACGCGCAGAGCCATCCAAGAAAATCAGCCATGAAGGTGAATACAAACAAGGTCTTCATCACATCAACTGACGATCCGTCGTAGATCGCTATTGAAGGATGCTGCCATGGCCAGCTTGATGACATTTATGGATCTATTAAATTGCTGGAAAAACGGGACAATTGCAAGATCGATCTTGTACTGATCTGTGGCGATTTCCAGGTAAAACGAGAACGTACTCATCAATGCAGCAACTTACATTCTTCTGTAGGCTGTGAGAAACAATTCAGACCTGAGTTGCATGGCAGTGCCACCAAAATACCGCAAACTGGGAACGTTCTGGAAGTACTATTCTGGCAAAGAAAAGGCGCCCTACCCTACAATTTTTATTGGCGGTAATCACGAAGCCAGTAATTACCTGTGGGAACTGTAAGTAGCGAATGGTGAAGCAGCGAAACTCACGGAATGAACGTAAGGTACCACGGTGGTTGGGTATGCGACAACATCTATTATTTGGGTCACGCTGGTGTGATTAATTACAAAGGTGTACGCATTGGTGGACTGTCAGGCATTTTTAAAGAGAACGACTACAAAAAAGGTACCAAAACGATGGTCAAAGCGGGATGTGCTCATGCTTTCTACAGGCCATTTTGAGTTTCCGCCATACGGACATTCTGAGTTGCGCAGTACCTATCATGTTCGTGAGTACGATGTAGCCAAGCTATTACTGGTAAAAAAGAGAAAAGAAAAAAGAAGGTATCTGGCTCATTCACTCACTTTGTGTAACTTAGATCCAAAAGCCAATGGATATCTTCCTGTCGCACGACTGGCCTCGTGGCGTGGAACGGTTTGGTGATCTCCCATTGTTACTGAAATACAAACCTTACTTCGCACAGGAGGTAAATGTTTGATAGCTTTTGCTTACGTCGATAACTGAACGCGATCCAGGTGAAAACGAATACCTTGGGGAGCCTACCAAATGAGCTGATTCTGACCAAACTGCAGCCGCATTGGTGGTTCTCTGCTCATCTTCATGTGAAATATGCTGCGCTTGTCAACCACGATGATTGGAAAAAACAAAACTACCCGAAAAATACTCTGAATATCCTCGGACAAGCTTCACGGCCGAAGGTGGCGAATCCCGATGAAATTGCCATCGACTCGGATGATTCCGACACAGAAGCTACGCCTCCAGCGAAAACCGAAGAGGAGACTTCAAAAACGACACGTTTCCTTAGTTTGGATAAATGCTTACCACGTCGGCAATTTTTGCAGGTCATCGATGTACCAACAACAAGTGATCAAGGTTTTTGCTACGATCTTGAATGGTTAGCTATCACGCGAGCCATGCAACCTTACCTGAGCGTATATTACCAAGCGGAGGTGCTGCCTAGTGGGAGTGAAATCCAAAAGTGAGTAATCCGTTGACGCTATACGCATTCTCTAAATCCTCGTGTTAGATTGGTTGAGAAAGAGCTTGAGTATTTGGGAAAAAAACTAGAGACAAATGAACTGGACTTAACTATTCCAGATAATTTTGTCATTACTGCACCAGCTCACGATGGTTCGGGCCAGCATAATAGCAGTGGGGGTAAGCTTTGATCTCTATAGAAAGAAAGAAAAAATGCTCACTATTGTTCACCAGTACAACCACTTGTGAATCCCCAGACGGTTGCATTTTGTGAACGGATAGGGATTGAGAACAAGGTGAACACACCACCTGAAAAGGTACCTACGGAGCAAAGAGACTGTCAAGGGTCATTGAACATGGTTACAGTGAATTTGTCACATACAACAGAGCACAGTGATACCGAGCAACCAGCAAAACGACCAAAATATGCCGAGGAAAATGTAGCTTCAAGTACATAGGGTACAGATGGATGCTTCCCTGTTTTGATTAGACAATCACCTTCCTATGCCGTACTATACTACACTATTTTCGTTGATGGCGTCGCATAAAAGGCTTTTATTTCTTCATAGGAAAAAAAAGAAAAAAAAAAGAAAAAAAAAACGTAGATACTAGGAAAGAATAGATCTCTCTTCGTGTCTACGTAAAACTAGAATAGTGAAAAGTGAATAAAAAAAAACCTCGAAGAAACAAAGAACCAGCATGCGTAAACACGAATGAATGTCTTCAGTATACACAAACGAATGAATAGGTTGAGCATAGGCTCCGACAAACAATGTAAAGAAAATCGAAAAGGAAAGGCAAGGGTAATAAGGGATAGATGTGTGTATGTGTGTGTATGTGCGTGTGTGTGTGTGCGCGTGTGCGTGTATGGCTGTGGACATACTTTTTGTTGTTGTTGACAAAAAAAAAAAAAGGCTCACATCAGTTGCCTAGGCTTTTGCTGCTGTTGCTGTTGCTGTTGTTGTTGCTGTTGTTGTTGTGAATGCCGGGATCGGGCTCCACCATGGTGATGATGATGATGATGATGATGCGTACGACGTCCACCTCCGACTCCTCCATTTTGACCTCCACCACGCGACCGACCATTCATATGACTTCGATGGTGTTCTTCCTGTGGATGTTGTTCCCGTTGTTGTTGATGTTGTCGAGCTGCGGCTGCAGCCTGTCGATCTGGTTGCTGAACCTGGGCTTCTTCGAGTGCGCTAGGCGCGACATACAGGTTTTTATCGATGACGGGGGGAATGGGTTGAATTTCTGTGCCTAGCTCACGCTCGATCTTGTACAGATTAAAACGATCTTCGTACGTAATCAGATTAATGGCCAGACCAAGATGGCCAAATCGGCCGGAACGACCGATACGATGCAAGTATGTTTCTGCGTTCTTTGGGAAATCAAAATTGATAACAACGTTCACTGCCTGGATATCAATACCACGTGTCAAGAGGTCTAAAAGGATGGAGTAAATCACGATGTGCCGTTTCCCAATGTACCGTTACCTGAGCAGACTAAATTACGACAGACACCATTCCTGAAATCGTGAAAAACTCTGTTACGATGGCTTTGCAACATTTTGGCGTGTGAGTAAAAACATGAGTAGCCCAGCTCCGTAATTTTTTTTGCCAATAGTTCGACGCGGTTTGTGGAATTACAAAAGATAATGGATTGGTTAATTTGTAACTACAAGGCAAAAACATGAGTGCCTTCCTTTCTTCCTTCCTTCCTTCCCTCTTCTTCTTTTTTTTTTCTTTTCTTATTTTTACCTTGGAAAAGAGAGTGTTCAAACAATGAACTTTTTGTTTTTCTTCGACATAGGCGTAGTACTGTGTTACACCACGCAGCGTTAATTCGTCCATCAGATTGATTTCGTATGGTTTGACAAGAAACTTGTCTTTGAAATGCTTTACAACCATGGGGAAGGTTGCACTAAACAGCATGATTTGTCTGTCCTTCGGGAAAAATTGTATCAGTTGTTCAATGATCGGTGTGAACTCAGGTGACAAGAGTTTATCTGCCTCGTCCATCACAAACGTTGATGCCTCACTAAAATCAGCTACACCTTTGGAAGCAAGGTCCAGTATACGACCAGGTGTACCAACAACAATATGGACCGCATCACTCAAACGCATGATATCATCTTTGAGTGTTGTTCCACCCGTGGTTACCATCACCTGTACACCCAAATGCTTGCCCAAGTTCTTGCAAACTTGCGAGGTTTGCAACGCAAGTTCACGGGTGGGTACTAATAATAAGGCTTGAATTTTTGATTTTTTGTTATTGATCTTTTCCAATGTGGGGATGATGAAGGCAGCAGTTTTTCCTGTTCCATTCTTAGCTCTCGCAAGGATATCACGTCCGGTCAGTGCAATTGGAATAGCTTCTTCTTGAATAGGTGATGGACGTTCGAAACCAGCTTCGAAGATACCCATTAATAGTTCTCGTTTCAGAAAATAGTCTTCAAATTCGTTGCCTTTTGTAGCAGTGACGTCCTGGCGCGTGTCAGCTGCCATCTTTTCTTTCTTTTCCAACGAAGACTAAGGTCATCTCACCTCTGTTTGTGGTCGATTATCCTTTGGTGGAAGTATAATACTCTTCTTCCAGTTATCATTTTCATGGCTACGTGACAAGAAAAGCAAGATGAGTTAATGACGTTTTTTACAAAAGTAGACAAACACGAGACTTTACCTTAGTTGCTGAGTGATGGTTGATTGCGACATGGCTTGTTATAAGAAATAAGGAGTTTTTCTTTTGGGGAGTAAAAAACGGATATGGTCTAAAATAGTTCGTAGCGCTTGTTTACAAGATTCGTTTAGGATGAAAGGAAAAAAAAAAGTAATGGAATTATTTTTTTGCGTCTTTTTTTTTTTTTTTTTTTTTTTTTTGACTTAAAATATTTTGGTTGAGAATAGACTTGTTTTCTTTCTTTCTTTTTTTTCTCTTTTTTTTTTTTCTCTTTTGTTTAGTTACGTGAACAAAAGTCTTCGTCGAGAAGGAAAAAACAAAAAACTGGGGGGGCAAAAAAGTAGGAAACGACTTACGTTTCCCGCACTGCTCGGAATCCCAAAACTCAATCACGTGCTAAAAATGGGGAGCTTAGTACGCTTTGCCTGTCCTCACTCTCCTGAAAAAGAAAATACTTTATTTAGAACCTGAAAACACAGATACGCCAAAGAAATGGAGGTAGGAGACCCTGTTGGTATTATCTTTTTACTTTTTTAACATACCAATGGGGTTTCGGATAAACATTCAAAACCCCGATCCGTTATAATTAGGAGGTTTCTTCTATGAACATTCACCGTGATGTTAAGACAAGTGAGTTGTGTATATAATAATAATTTTTTTTCTATATAGATAGAATGATCTGCATCACCTTTTATTAAGGAAAAAAAAGTCACTAACATACAGATCGTGATCTACTAACAATTAATCTCGATGAATTTCCTCCGCAAGGCTGTAACGTGATGTTCCAGCTTGGATACTGATGCAGGCTCACAGACGGTGTCTGGACAGCCCTACAATTTTCTGTTAATACACGTGATTCGTACGACGTAATTCAATACCGTGTCAAATGAGTGACCAGATAGCAGTACCTCACTGCTGAGCTGTCCGAGATATCAACTGGCATCCAGATTGAATGTAACGAACAAGTATTTCTCGCATGTCACCTTCAGCGTTAACTTCTCTGTTCCAAAACTAATCTAAAAGTTAAAGACCTAACATATCAAATTAATCATATTATTTGCCAAAGGTGTCATCTCTCCTTGTCTATCATATACGTACTGGGGATACAGCTGAATGGGATAGACGATATTCCGGAAATCGGTTAAAGCTATCCAGATGATTAGCCGGACATATTGTAATAACAGTGTACATAGCTGACGCCTTTCAGGGCATTCGCACGTAGCGTGCAATATTTTGTTGTTTTCATCGAGACAATATTGCCGCTTTTGCTTGTTTGGACGCTTGCTGAGGTATTTTTTTCTAATGATCAATTTCTAATATTTAGCTTTTGGTTGTATTTGATTGCCAATTATAGAAGATTAATCTATTTTCTTTCAGCATTGATGTATATTTAATGAAACACTAACCACGATACATACCAATAGCGAGATTAGAACTTGTAGACGAAGTTGCCGAAGTATCGTTGAGATTCTTGTCTTTGATTGAAATCCATTATAATTAGAATAAATTTTATTTATCAAAATTGAGTAAAATGATAATCATTATATAGATTTCTGCTTATACACCACTTTACTTTAAAAGGTACATCTTTTTTGTAGCAAGCTCAAAACAGTAAAGATGCGCCCGGTTGAACAAAGCGATGACAATATTTGAACATCCGCACTTTGTTCTTGAGCTCCCATTCGCTGAAATTGGTCCAGGCATAGACAGCCAGCCCTCTATGAATTTTTGACGGAGTATCAATAAATTTTTACACGCCGCTGAAAAAAAGAAGGGTGACTCCCATGGCAATCCTTGTTTCTTTGCCTTACCTTTTGTTTTCTTTTCGTTATGACCACTGTGTTCACATTATTTGGTATGAACGTGGTCGATGTCCACGCAACGGGTTTTTCGTCCCCATCAGAACCAACAACCTACAAGGATTACATTGAGTTCCTTAAACAACAAGTACACGCCCCAAGCGCGATGACACCTGTTCTTCCCTCAAAGGAAGCCCTGCGCATTCAGTGTCAAGTCCGAGCACGCATTCCTACCAATGAAGGAGGAGAAATGTTTTTATTTCTTTATAAAAACAACAAAGACACCAAGGAGCATCTTGCTATTGTTTATGGCGATGACATTCGGTCCAAGTCGCTGGACAAGACCTGGGAGAACGAGACCATAATGAATCGCGTTGTTCGTGGTGCATACTATGGACGTCTCGAGGAAGTTGTGACAGAAGAGAGCCGACATTTAAATTTAACAGAGGATCAAATGGCCTATATGGAAGCACAGCAGGCCGCGGCCAAAGCTGCTTGGAAACTGTCTGACGAGCCACCACTGGTACGAATTCATTCCGAATGCTTTACAGGAGAAACAGTGCATTCGGCACGATGTGATTGTGGTGAACAGTTGGACGAAGCCATGCGGCAAATGCAAGCAGCTGGCCGTGGTGTCATGGTATACCTACGACAAGAAGGACGAGGGATTGGCCTAATGGAAAAACTAAAGCAAGTGTGATATGCCTCTGGCTGTCTTTTCTTTTTTGATAACATTCATCCGTAGAGCATACAATCTTCAAGACCTCGGCCATGACACTGTTGCTGCAAACGTCCTGCTCAACCACCCACCCGACGGTCGTACGTACGGCATTGCCAATGCCATTTTGGAAGATCTTCAGCTGACTAAGATCCGACTGCTGACAAATAACCCCGACAAGATCGAACAGCTGGAATCGTACGGCTCGATCAAGGTTGTCGAACGACGCTCCATGGTGCCTCAATCATGGTCTTCCACCCCCATTTCTCACGGAAGTGAAGTGAATCTGTTAGACAATCCACGGCTGCTGGCGGCAGTGAACAATCTTCAGCGGACACCGTCTTCTTCACCTGCCGTACCAGGGTCTCCCAAGAAGGAACTGGATAAATACCTTGCTGTCAAGGTGAAAAAAATGCGTCATATTCTGGATTTACCGGAAGGTCTTTAAAAACCCTCCCTTTGTATAATAGTGTTTGCATTTATTGCACGTTTGGATTATTTTTTTTAATACAGATAGACCCGTTCTCAGCCTCCGCTAACAGGCGGGATGATGGCCACTTCTTGACCAGCCTTTAACACCGTCACCGCCTCGTCTTCTTTGCTTACATAATCCATGTCTAAAGCGTACATGGCTGTCTTGAGAACTGTGTGGAGAGTTTCACCATATTTCGAAACGAGGTGATTTGTCAGCGTCTTAAGCGTCCAATCTCCAGACAATTCAAAGGTTTCGGATGAAACACCAGTGATGTCCCGTACCGCTGCAAAATAAAGTACCGTGATCTGGAAATCATGTTACGTATCCTGTAAAACCAGGGGGGGGAATCAGTTTACCTTATTCTCAGCCATGAAAGAAAATGGAAAGAGGAGCGGTTTCGCCCCTAGCTAGTCAACCCAGCCTGCGGTACAATTTACATCCGCGCCAATAACAACCATTGGTATAATTTCACACCCAGCCCATTGGCACAAACTGCGCACAGCAAAAAGAACGCGCACCTGCACTATAAAATAGGGGGGATCGCTCTTTTCTTTTCCCGTTACCTTCTTTTTTTATCACAGTAATACAACAATGGCTGTAAGTAGTCAACAGGCGATTTTTCTTGTTAGGCATTCTCATTTGACAATCGAAACATAGCAACACACATACAATGTCGAGATGGCCTGCAGTGGCTGCTCAAACGCCGTGAATCGCGCTCTGAACAAACTTGAAGGTATGCTTATCGGGCTCAATGCCTGTCACAAACTCATCGTGGAATATAGGTGTGAACAAGGTGGATATCAGCCTGGAAAAGCAAGAAGTTGTTGTCGAAACCGATCTTGCTTACGAAACTGTCCTTGAAGCCATCAAGAAGACCGGAAAGACTGTCAAGGACGCCAAGGCGTAAATACTACACCAACAATTATAATAAAAAAAGATATCCTTGTGGTTATAAAAAAGACAGAATCTGCTGCTGTATCTTTTCTTCTTCCGGGGGATTTCGGTAAAGACGATTAGCGGGAAATGGGAGAAACGCGGTTACCATAGATTGCGTGGGTAATTCCCAGTGGATCTGCATGGCACGGCTGCATGGATGGGGTATCACCGTGTCTAGAAGTTCCACAGGATTAGGGGATTATGAAACGGGGAACCCATATGCGATGACTACTCGTTTTTTTCCGCCATCAATATGAAATATGTTGTCATTTTGTGTATCATGCATCATTGGTGTAGACAGTTTTCAAAAGGTTTACCCCCCATTGATAAGTTGAAAATTAGACTAGCATCTTACCTACGTTGCTAGTATGACCATGACCTAAATTTTATTTAATGTTGGTAGTGTGTCTCTGGTTGCTCGAAAGGGGCAAGAAAGTGATCGTCCGGACAATCACGCGACTTGCTGGCATCGTACTGTACACGACAAAGCGTCACGTCTGTTTTTAGACTCCCTCACCGGAGCTTTTAAGCTTTCCTAACGTACGGTATGCAGACAAGCGACGTGGATAGACAATCGCCGGCCATTGACGAAGTTGTGGCTCTGATTTTGTCTGCTGAGAATAACACACAACAGTTGGAACGTTTGCTGTACCGACTGAATGCCCTTTCCGATGCAAAATTACAGTCATACACCTCCGAACAGCTCGACCCATTGACCATCTTCAACCCTGCTGTCCATAGTTTAGGCTACCTTTATTTCATGTGAGCACAAGCACTACCTTGTCTCTCTCTCCATTTTCTAACATGTCATGTGCCTTGCAGAACGGCGCGTTGTCTTGCAGCCGATGTGCAGACAAGTCAACAGCTCCTTGAATTACTTTGTCACTTCATTCATGTATTTGATCCAATGCAGGTAGCCCTTGCGCCCGCCCGACGTAAGCTGGATCCATTCGAAAGAACTTGGAATGTTAAGTTTACATAGTCACTCTTGTTGCAAAGGCTTTGGAGACCTTGGCACAGCATCTAAAAAATGCAAGTGAATCGTACCTTGATTAGCCTTACACTGACATTTATTGCCATAGCCCTTGATCCCAATCCGACCTCTGACCGAAGCGATCTATCGATTTTCGCCGCAGCCCAATATCCTAACATCTCTGCATGCACCATTGGCAAAGGTATGCTTTCAAGGACAAAAGACCCGTTTGATACGATGCAGACGTCATGTAGGCGTGCTTGTTAGCCAAGATGTACAAATACCCTCTACCTTTACTGGAACACGATATTGAGCGTGTCGAACCTACTGTAAGTTCCTTTAGAAAGAAAGAAAAAAGATATGCTTGCGAGAACTAAACAACGAGATCAGAAATACGACATCACCATTGAAAGTTTTTTGGAGTACCATTATTACGGAGCCATGCTGTACATTGGTAACAAGAACTTCGAACGCGCTCTTTACTTTCTGAGCTTGGTAAGTAGTACAGTAGGAAAAGCACAACAATTAATCTATAGCCAAGATTATTTCTGCGCCAGCAGATGCCACCAGTGCGATACAGCTTCAAGCCTACAAGAAATACATCTTGATTTCCTTAATTCACGATGGCTGCGTAAGTTCCTTTTTTTTTTTGTCAGCTTCTATTGCATCGGCTGACGCACCACTAGTTACGAACATTACCAAAATACACTTCTGGAACAGTTGATAAAGTGTTTAAGCGACGCTATGGCTGGTATCAGGAAATTGTTGATGCTTTTGACAAATCAGATATTGCACAACTTGAAAAGGTGCTTAACAAACACGCAAGTGCCTTGGAAGCGGTAATTGGCTTTGTGACTACTTAGCAACGAAGGACTCAGTTTTTTTTAATGCGTAGGACCGTCATATTGGGTTGAGTAAACAATGCGTAGAGGCGCTTCGCCGGAAAAGAATCAAGGAATTGACGGATGTTTATATCACGGTGAGCCTGCGTGATCTGACAACCAAACTGGGGTATCCAGACATAACCGCAGAGGAAAAAGTGGAGCCAATTCTTGTTGACATGGTATGGAAGTTCAAAAATGGATAGTATAGTAATCTCAATATGGTGTATATCATCAGATTGCGAAACATCAAATTTCGGCTAGTATCTCGTACGTGATAACGGCGGAGAATCAGCGTATTAAAATGGTGAATTTCCACGATTCGGACGAGACCGATTCACCGAACGCCCCGAGCAACCTGCAGCAGCGGATCTTTCACGCGGCGAGTATCAATAAAAGGGTTGCACAAATGGATAAGAATGAGGGCTTAAACAGGGACTTCCAGGCTAAGGTATTGTCTAAAGACGGGAATAGTTGCTATTTATTTGACAATGCTGTTTTTTGATTTCTGTACAGTACATGACACACACTTCAAATGGTGGACAGCTCGCATCGGCCCCCTACGATGAGGATATTGACCTTCCGCTGGACGAGGATGCGAAAATGTTTGCATGATTCACAGAATCACGCCTTTTTGCTCAATTCATCTACAGCTAACTGACCAGATTTGACACCTGTAAGAAAAAAAAATCAGTAAAAAGAAAGAAAAAAAATAAGAGATTTTACTTTCACTCAGCGGCTGTGCTTGCTTCACTTTTTTGTGGCTCTTTTGTTTTGTTTTCTTCGGTAATCGGATGACGGACACGGGTACGGATGATTGGTGTACCAAAAATGTTGAGATTGAACCGATTAGCAATCTGTGAACGCCGATCAGAATCGCGTTCTTTTTATATATATATCTGCGATAACGTTTACCCTCTGACTGTGCCTCGCCCTCGGCTTCCACAAACAACCATGGTTAAGGGTAATTCTTGGATCTAGTGACTCATCATAAGTTCCCGAGAAAAAAAATTTTTTTTAGTACTGTACCAGTGTTGCTAGGACATCTTTTACGCGACCAGCAATAGCATAGGTGACCAATTTGATATCGAACAAAAGCATCTGGCCCAACGTTTTCATCGCTTCATCGGTCACAGCTTTGGAGGCGGCTTTTAACTAATCCGGGATAATTTAAAATTCATCACACAATGTAATTTCTCTTACCTCTTTGGATCGTGACAACTTGGAGGCCTTGACTGCTTCGGGGTTGTCTTCTCGATTGATCACTGCAACAACGTGCAAATCGTCGCCGTCCCGCATGATTGTACCCATCGCCCATTCCATCGAGTAAAAACTCTCCTCGCTAAAATCGCATGCAACGAGGTAGGAACGTCGTTTTCGTGTCTGCTCCATACGTTCACCGTCGGGACCGGCACCATAGACCTGAGTGATCACGATCCGATCTGGCTTTTTAACCACCATCGGATGATCGTTAAAGACCAGTAGCGTCCGTTGGACAGACACACTCTGACTTCGGGACTTTGTACGAGCTAACGTTAGCGGTTCATCGTAGGGAATATATCGATTTGCTTCTGTCGTTCGCCACAACTCCTCATTTCTCTTCTTCTCGTCTTCGTCTTCATCACAATCGCTGCTATCCGGAAATAGCTGCTCTTCTACTAAGCCATCCTCTGGAATCTTGTTGGGTTCTTCTTTATCGATAATCACCGCCTCGCTTATCTGGCGATCAGCCTCATTCACTTGGTTGAGATTAGCTATATCTTGTTCCAGCTCCGGATGATGCACCGGTTCTTCCGTTGTCAGTGGATGAATGCTTGAATCAAAGCTATTTCCCACTTCGTTGTTTATTGTGATGGTAGGCTGTCGAAGAGACATGGAAAGCATAAAAAAAAAAGGAAAAAGGAAAAAAGTTTTCTGAATAAAAAAAAACAGCTGCATCAAGCCTTTTTGCATTGTGATTGGCGCCGCTTGAAAATTAAGGTTGCGCTCAGTACGCACGTTATACTTTATCGGGCAATGGTCTGGGTGCACCAGAATATCCCGTGTGATAGCTATTGTTTCATGTTTCGTTATCATGATGTTCCTGCATTTATGCCCATATTCTTTTGGTATCCAATAAATGATACATGAATAGATCTACGAAATAACAATCGATTCCATTGGATAGTAAATAGCACTGTCGCCTTAAAACTATATGCCAAGAATCTGCTGACTTGTACAAATGATCCAGCTGTAAGAGATCGATCGTCGATTCAAAATCGAAGGAATTGCTGCTATCCATTCTACTGCTACCTCTCATCGAGGGTCTTTTCTCTCGCCTTCTTACATAACAGCTACACTTGATGCACAAATGATTTTGTATGTCCCTCCTTTCAAGCAAAAGTCTAAAGAAAAAAGGATCTTAGAGTTTAGTCAAATAGAGAGACCAAAAATCATAAGCTTTGATCTATATGGTTTCCACCGCCCCATTGCAACAATGCGCTCATAACCAAACAATTTACAAACGAAAGATTTATCGGTAGCTACACAGCAAAAGGGATTGCCTTCAGACACCCGTGACGCAGTCATCATTACCCATCAGCAGGCTTGTTTCGTCCACGTAACTTGTGGAGGTATGAAATGCACTACAGATAAAGTAAGCGACATACGGTAGGTTGCAAATCTGATAAAATGTATTCTTGACCGGTGACGCTTGGTATTAAGGTAGCCAGTATGGAATTGACCCGGATAACTTTTTCGATATACGAACGACGTGTGAAATACGTGTGATTCACAATGAATCTAAGAAAATAATCAGGAAATTAATGAAGAGTCATATCAATATTGATAATAGTTTGCGTTAATTATCAGACCGTATTATCTAAAAAACATAGCTTTACCTCCCCACAGCTATTACATATGGCTCTGGAAAATGCTACCAAAGGCTTCCTAGTTGATCAAGGTTTATGTGTTTAAAACAGTCGTCATTATGAGGGGAAGATAGAATGCTTCTTAATTATAAACAACACAATAGTTTGTATTGTTTTCTTACAAGGCACTGAAGACATGATTGGAGATAAGAAGGAAGAAGAACAGTCGCGTGATATGCCCACTTTTTGTTGTCAGAAAAAAAGGTTCAGGACATAAATGTGTTGAGACAGATATGACTAAGCAACAATGTGAGCAGGTCCTAAAACCCTGATCACGAACAGTGGTCGGATCGCAAAAAATTTTGATCGGCTTTTTTGTGTCACATTCGGATGTTGGAAAGCAGAAATCAGAAAAGGTTCTCGGCCCATGCATGTCTTTTTGTGTTATTGTTGTTCAAACCTTAATCTATCTACAGACTGGCTATTCTTTGTTGAAGTTCTTCAACCATGTTATCTCGCTTGATTGTCACACCACCACCTTGCGATGCGTCCTTTGATCGCATGTCCTTGATACGGATTTCTCCCTTGTCTAACTCATCTCTACCAATGATCACTGCAAATGGGATTTGGTCTTTTTCACATGCAGCCCACTGCTTATCCAACTTGGGCTTGTTCTTGAACATAAACGATGCCTTGATATCTGCACTCCACAGCTTGTTGGCAATCTCCATTCTTTCCTTCAACAGACCATCTCCGACAGCAATAACGTACACCTGGGTCTCGTTACTCTTGATTTCCTCTGCCTTTTGCTTGGCCAACAGAATAGAGAAAACACGTTCAACACCAATAGAAATACCAACGCAAGGAATCTTAAGATTTGGCTCGCCCTTCTTGTTGACGCCAGAGAACATGCCGACGAGGTTATCGTAACGACCACCAGCTGCAATAGAACCAACACCCACAGTAGACTCATCAATTTCATCTGAACCTTCCTTCTTCTTGGGTTTGGGACCATCAGCAAGCTCTGCGCAATATCAGGTTAAAATCATATCATTCCCTGCAAATGCTCTAAGCAACTTACTTGGTGGTGCAGACTTCTCCGTGACGGCTTCGTAAATGATACCGGTGTAATAGTCAAGACCTCTTGCTAAGCTGAGATCAAAGGACATCTACTCTGGCGTTAAAATAATCTTTCATGCAACCAAATTTCCTTTTTTTTTTTACCTTATCCATAATACCGAAGATCTCCAAGTAGTCGAAAAGAATTTCCATATCCTTCAAACCCGCTGCTGCGCTTTGGTTCTTTGTCAGAATCTCGTCCTTCAACAGTTGTGTCAACAAATCACGTCCGCCCTTGAGCTTCACATATTCGCCAATCTTGTCTGCCACCTCGGGTGCGAGACCCTTCTCTTCTGTCATCTCCTTCTTCACATCCTCCCATGGCAACTTATCCATCTTGTCCACGGCAGAGGATATGGGACGAATGTTCTCTTCAGGGACACCGCACACCTGGAAAATACCGTCCAGAATCTTTCTGTGGTTAAGCTTGACAGTGAACTTGCCGACGTCCAATGCTGTCAAAGCTTCGCATAGGATCTTCAAACACTCGGAATCGGGAATCATAGGATCATAGGTACCGGCGACGTCAAAATCACACTGATAGAATTCACGCATACGGCCCTTAGTCATGGCTGGCTGATCACGACGGTAGACCTTGGCAATGTGGTAACGTTTGAAGTTTTGATACTCCTTGCCGTTCATAGCCAAAAATCTGGCGAAAGGCACCTACCGCATTCGTATCAGTACATCGCCTCGTCCACACACGCATTCATACTCACAGTCAAATCGTAACGAAGCGAACATTCCTCACCACCTTGATCAGCCAAATCGTAGATCAATTTGCTGTCTTCACCATATTTTCCAGAAAGAATTTCCTGTCAAAAAAAAAAAAAAAAGGATTTAGTCTGAGATGGTTCAAAACAACTTATTTACCTTGAGCTCGAACACAGGTGTATCGATGGTAACGGCACCGTGCTTCTTAAACACTTTGGTAATAGTCGAGAACACTTTCTCGCGGATGGCCATTTCTTTGTCATTGTAGTCTTTGGTACCCTAAAAAGTAAACATTCAGCGCTCTATTAAGCCATGAATAGTGTTGTACCTTGGGTGTCTTGAGAGTATATGCAGTCTTTGCGACCTTGCTCTTGCCGGATTTACCTTCCAGGGCAGCCAGTTCTTGTTTCAGGGACTTCAACACCTCAACTTCGGCATCGATGGTGGCTTTTTCCGCTTTTTCCGCCTTTAGTTGGCGCACTTTGTTTCCTTGACGCTCAATAGCTTGAGATAATTCTGTTTTGCGATCAGACATGGTATAGAAGGGTAGATAGAGGCAAAGACGTCTGGGAAGCAGAAGAAAAAAAAAAGTGACTTGACGTGACTCACTGTCCAAGTGGTTGGTTTCAGCCTCCGACCAGGTCAAAGCAATGACACACACTTGGTCATAACGCGAATGTTTAAAGTTTGGTCCCGTGCATGGAGTTATTACTAAATATACATAGAACGTGTGCTGCGATCCGGTGGCAATATGGGCTAGGTAACAACCATACCTTTGGTGGGCAAAGTAATCATTACAACGTCCGACATTGGTCACCACCAATCAGCGCTGCGGATATCTGTAAGCATTAAGGTGATAAGCCATCGTACGACTGGGATTTGCGCTTGTCGAAGGTTCAAGTTGACGAAGAGAAGACGAAAGATTGGTACACTCCCAACCCTAGCTCCGGAGGTTCTTCTGACCATTTCCACCCAAAAGAGAAAAAAATCGATGGTGCTTTGAAAGATATGAAGAGATATAGTTTATTTTATAAATATCTTTTAACAAATAAAAGTGCGGCATTGAAAGAGTCTATCACACCTTTCGCCGTCTCTTCGTCAACTTGAGCCACTCAACTACGAAAATTTATCCGCAAAATCCAGTACAAAAACTGTAGACGGTGGTCTTATTACCTATTATACTCTGCACGGTGA
This sequence comes from Saksenaea oblongispora B3353, assembly GCA_000697495.1. NCBI lineage: Eukaryota > Fungi > Mucoromycota > Mucoromycetes > Mucorales > Saksenaeaceae > Saksenaea > Saksenaea oblongispora. The sequence goes on along the minus strand of JNEV01001124.1, from coordinate 3,371 downwards.
TGTTCGCTGGTCATAGAAATAGGGGTATACCTTCTGTGTCGTTCGCGAATTTTGCTACCATCGTGGCGAGGATACCGAGATATTCTTGATCTGTCGCTTTTTCTTGCGGTGCCAATGAACATAGGCAACACCTTTTGATTCTTTGCTCTCTGTGCGGCTTTCTGAACGGACTCTCGTTCTTCGACGCAAATCATGTCGTCTCCTTGTTTTCCCATAGCGCAGTAAACGTTCTCGAATGGGTATTCCATCCTGGTGGAATTCTCTCAGCGTGTCTTTTTTCATATTACGTGTGATGAAAACACAGCTCTTCCCGGAAGGCATACACGTGGACGTATGAATTCACAGCTTTTTAAAGGTCTCAGAATAGCGAGTGCAGTGGAGTTGCTTACGTACTGGAAATATTGCTCTTGCTGTTGCTTCAAGTGGCACAGCGTCATTGCTGCTGGAAAGTGGTTGTACAGGTTACTTTCTATTCCCTTGAGAGTTGGCGATAGCACTATGTAGCTTTACTGTATCTCCAGATGTTAGCCAGTTTATATGTATAATCAAGATAGCTGGGATAACTTCTCAATGGTGAGCCGCATGGCTTTGAAACTGTCAGCCACTCTTTTCAACATGGTTAATTCTGAGCAGGTACGTCAACAAGTTTTTTATCTTTGCTTACTCCAAAGATGTAGACACTGAGAGGTTCACGTACACAGATTGTCAACCGAAGTCTTATCTGCTTTGTATTATAGCCTCTTATCCAAGTCTTGAGGGTGACAACCGACATGTGGATACAGAAAGCTCAAGGCAGGGATGAACCTGTGCTTGATCAGTTTGCGCAAGGTACACGTCTGCAACACCAGCCTAAAAAAACCACCCCCGAAGCTTTTGATAGATGCGATGTCACCTATTGGTAAGCAAAACTTGGTGCGCATTCCATCATCTCCTGATGAAACTACGTCCTTTAAGGTAGGCATGCGTGCAAAATAATCATTTGCACATCTAATTCTCTCGTGCCACTCTTTATTAATAGCAGCACATGAATGATACGTTTCAATCTGTTCAATCATCCCGACATTGGACACACTAACGTCGGAATTTACGCACTGTTTCCCATGAAGTAACTAAGATTGTTCATAATGAAAATTGTAAAAGAGAAGTGATAACCACAGAAACAACAAGCGCCCTTCTCTTATAATAGTTTGCCAATTACTAACCATGCTTTTGCGGAACCGTCAGCCAGATTTTAGTGCTGTTTTAGGCTGGCAAGGACATCAAGCTAAGGCGGCGCCATGGCCGTAATGTTATCATCTAATGCCCTGCTTTGGCTGTCCGACAATCATTCAGACATTATATCCCCTTGTACTCTCACTTCCCTATTGTTGTATCGGTGCAAAAGTGCGTGTAGACTTATATGTGCTGTATAGCTAGTACGGACGAGAATATTGTGAGGCGGTTGTATATTCTTTATTAGAACAGGTTAAAGTTCCCTTTTATACGGTACGTCAAGTAAAATTAACTTGATACACCAACTGTAACTGAGTTTGACTTTTATATGTTGATCCAGACTATGGACACTACACATAACGAACACTAGCAGCTAACACCATAACTATCCAAGAACAAATCATTCTTAAAAGAGATATATCTGCTCTGTTTGAGAACTTTTATTTCGGTAGAGGTAAAGGATCTTCCAAAAACTCAGCTTTTTAGGAGATAGGTATCGTAAGTGCGAAAAGTAGCGAATGGTGGTAGCGGTGCTGGTAGGAGACCTTGTTTGCGCCTGCAAGCGTTGTACGCGTGCTATGAAGTAAAAGTGGTGGGTGCATAACTGGTTATATTATGTCTTTCAAAGAGCATGTTTTTTATATACACATGACTGGATGAGTCCCTACAAGCTGGGATCGCCCAGGTTGCGAGACCAGCACAAAATATCTAGATATCGAAAATCTGCATCAAGCCATCTCTCAAGATTCGAAGAAAATGATCACTTTTAGTGGAACAGACTATGGTTTGAGAATCTTGGCGACGACTGTCCCACTTACATGCGAGCGTGTCACCCTTCACTTTGATTTGTACAATCAGAAAGAAGGAGAAAATTGTCGTTTGATTGACGAGCTACGTATTTGAAACCAACTTTTCCCACGTTCTGGACCAAGGCTGCCCAAACTATTGAATGAATGTACTCAAGTTATATATTTACTTGTCTCACGCAGACTCCTTCGCACTTTTAAAGAAGCTTCAGCATTAAAAAGATCTGTTCTTATACATGAAAATAAATCATTATGTCGATAATATATATGATTATCCATCACATATACCAACAAATGTGGAGAAAGCTTTCAATCCAGGAATAAACGTTTAGTACTGAATAATAAGTCGTTATGGAAGGTTTATTATCATTGGAGCCGTGATGCTGGATGATCATGTAAAATAGCATCAAGATTCTGTTTGCAGCTTATTGTAGGAAAATTTTCCTTCATAACAGCCCCTCTTTCATTTCATGGCGTGAAAAGAATGTCATAGCATGTCGGATTGCAATATCCCTTTAGATAACCGAATTTCAATGGAGCCATATGCGTTTTACAGATTAGGAACTGTTGTGTATCATTGATTTTTTTTTTTTGACACAACAGATATGATGGAGCTCCTGGCTATAGGCAACTTCTCCCATTTTCCATTATATCATATAAGGCAGCTCCAGTGGCTATTTACCACCCATCTTTCATGTTTCCTCCCACGAAAAAAATACCTTAAAATAACGCAAGAAAGGTAAGAACTCCACTGGAACTGTAATAATATCAGTTGTCACTATGTCGGATACGTATAAAACACTGGTATTATTACTTATACTTATAGGCGAATAGCGGGATAAGGTCGTAGTAATTATGCTCGTGCTTCTATTACTGTTTATTCTTCTTCAATAACTACAAAGGCTTCAGAGTTATTAGCAAAAGCTTGAAGATTTCTCAATTTTTGTTTTATTTTAGGGATGTTCTTTAACGTACGCGTAAGCACAAATGGAGTATACTTCCTGTTCTAATGACATTTGGTTTCCTTGGTCTCTCGCCGATTCCGGACAAAGTATGATCAATCATATACATCCAGTAAAAATTATTTGTTTCCCTTGGACTAAAGGCTAATTGTCACCTGTACAATGCAAGAGACTTGTAGACCGTCTCAAAGGAAAGCTTGATTTTTCTATCACCTTGGAAGAGATTTCGAAGTCAGCGCAAATCACTCCTATTCGCCAGCGCAAAATAGTCTTTCATCCAACGCAAAGTCACATGCAACGTATTGTGTAGCAGGAAGCTTCAAAAAAAAGTGAGACATTAAGTACTTGACGGTCTTCCGCTTTTTTTTTTTTTTTTTTTTTTTTTTTCTTT